>PVKN010037990.1:0-11159 GCA_004027915.1 Capromys pilorides
TACCTAAATGGTCCATAAACTCATGGAAGAATGCTCAGCATCAGTGGTCATCAGAAAAATACAAATTAAAACCACAGTGAGATACCACTTCACATCTACAGGAATATATCTATCTTGAAAAGCTGTCAACAGCAAACAGTGGAGAGGATGTACCATAACTGCAACTCTCAAATACTGCTGGTGAAACAGTAAATGCACAATCACACTGGAGAGCTATTTGTCAGTTACCATAAATCTAAACTTACATCCATCCAATAACCCAGCAATTGTATCGATAGGTATTTATCCTACAGAAATAAAAACCTAGGTCTACACAAAAGTTTCATACCATAATCACAGTAGCTTCATTCATAATAACTAAAAATTATAAACAACTGAAATTCTCATCAATAAGAAAATAGATAAATTAGCATATATTTGTACAATGGAAGAAATTTCAGATATGTGCCCATAGGTGAACCTCATAAATAATAAATTTGAATTAAAAAAACACAAGTGAGTAACTGCTCCATCACTCTGTTGGTATGAAGTCCATGAATGATGGCTTCCTATGGGAGCTGCCTGTTAAGATATATCAAGCTGCAATGAGTCTGGTTGCATAGTACATAGATGTTTATTATAATCACTGAATAGCAAGGAGAAGACCCCTGCAAATTTTAAGAACAGAAGGAGCTGAGCAGATTATCAGCCAACAATAACAACTACATTGTAACAGCCACCAAATCCCAGTTCCTTAAGTGACAGGAAGTAGGCAGGCCAAATCCAGCCTGTTAGCCAAGGGTAGCCTTTGTAAACAAAAGTTGATTGGCACAGAGCCATGCCCTTTGTTCATATCTTTTCCAGAGCTGCTTCCCCATTCCAAGGACAGATTTTAGGAGTTGTGACAGACACCAAATCATCCATACATGGAGCACCTAAAATGCTGAATATGTCCCCCTTTATAGCAAAAGTGTGCTGATCTCTGTCTTACAACTGCAAGGGTTGCTTTCCGATGCATTCTCTGTGTTAATCAAAAGCCAGCAGGGAGCTCTGTGCCGGATCCTTCACATTGCAGGGCCCAGCCACTGGAGAGGACTCCATCTGGAATGACACGGGTGTCTGCGACCCAGAAAAAAAAGCAAGGTCTAGGATCTTTCATCAACAACTAAATAATCCGACTCTGAGGAAACAACTCACTTCCTTTAAACTCCTGAACAAGACCTATTCACAAGACCTCATCCCCGATCCTGTAGGCCTGGAAGTGGAGAACGAGGATACTTGACAAATAGCAACCAACACTATCACAGTGAACCCAGAAGTCAATCAGTTCAGCTGTGTGTTTTCAACAAGGACACATGGCCCTGCTGAAATATTGCCTTCCTAGTAGAACTCCTAATCATAAAAATTCCAAAATTTGCTTCTAACTCCTCCCTGTAGAACCAGGTGGCACACTGCTTTCACAGCGAATCTAGACAGCAAATCTGACTCTCCGTCGCTTCATGCTCAATCTTTCAATAGGGCCCTCCTGTCCTCAAGAAAAGGTCAAGACTCTGTGACCCAGCTCGTACCAATGACTGCCGCTTCATGTCTCTCTGACACCAGTTCAACTTTGTCAGGCTCTGAGAAGATGGCTGTTTCTAAATTCCATTCTCTTTCTCTGTGGTTTCCATGGCTGGGATGCCCCATCCTATTATTCTCCCCCTCCAAGACAGCACCGTCATTATCTTACCCACTGAACCTTCTGTGACCACCAGGCAAAGGGAACTACACTGCTATCACACCAGACCCAACTTCCAAGCTCCCTAGACAGCCGCCATCGGCTCAGACCCAAGTTACTAAGACTCAGCACTTCCCCATCAGGCTAAAGGACATTAACCTTTTCACTGGGAGTCAGGCAGCTTTCTAAACATTCTTCTATATTAACTCATTTGTGCCTCTTAAGAATCCTCAGGCAGGCACTAAGATTATCTCTACTTTACATGTACTGATACTGAGGCAGAAGGAGATGGGTTAATCGGTACAAGTTCCCATGGGCTTAAGAGGCACAGCCAGGATTCCTGCCCAGGCTGGCTAGTGGGCTCAAAGGCCCAGGCTTCCTGCTCTGGTACCCAACACCAAGAGCACACAGGCCTATCCCCTTTAAAAGTGTCCAATGGTAAAAAGAAAAAGGCACCAACCCCAACAAAACCTCATTCCTTTCTCCATCCCTCCCCCAGAAAGGCCTGAAACATGGACGCTGGGGCAAGAGTAGCTGCTTGATCAGGATTTGTTCCAGTAAAATAAACAAAATCCCCCAGTCTGACATTTCTGGTAAACAAAGTCCTCTAGACAGATGATGAGCATGCATGCTATTGTCCTGGATTCCATCCCTTCCCCCAGGCCACTGGCCATCCTGGACATGGGAAGACAGGAGTGATGCAAATTAAAGATCATTAGAAAACGAGCTACTCGAAGCTGTGACAGGCATCTGCTGAATCCTTTAGGACATTCAGAGAGTCCTGAACAGTCAGGGATGAGAGAATTTGGCTTCCCTGTGCAGCAAATAGCAAGGCTTTCCTAAAGTTTTTCTCCTTTCTATAATTATGCTTTAAATTGTTAATAGCTATAATTATGGAAGATGGCATTGTTGTGTTTGTAATTTTTCCTATTCCCCTTGGTATTTATTGATGATAAATGGCTTTATTAAAAAATAATGATAATTGCCTTGTTTGGTTGTATATCAATATGGTTTCAGTTTTTCTTTATTACCACTTATGGAATTTTATAGATTGCCAACATTTAGTTCTTTTATTGGCTTATATTCTCTTGATGGCAGAAAAGGGGAGGTGGAATTAACAATTCTATCCCTTCCTTTCCTTATCCCTCATCCCACTCCAACCATGTCAAGAGAGCAATTTGAAACACTGTTTGCATGAGACTCTAGAGGTTGTGATCTTTACCACCATACAATTTTGAATAACACAAATCTCCTTTAAGGACCAGTGTGTCACAAAATGATGAACGGGAGGCTCTGTCCCCGTACCATGCCTCAGAAGATCAGCATCCATCCATAGCTTTCTGTTGCAAACAGGGTGTAAGCCCAGGTGGGTTTATCACAAGATCATCATATAGGCAAATAGTTGCAGTATTCCCCAGAGAAAAGCCTATATGATTTACTAAATATTTGTAAAAGCCATCACACAAGGTCACCTTCTCCAAAGGAGATATCCCAGCTCTTGGATAATTTCCTGCCCAAGAAAACCCCCCTGGAACCTTCCTCACAGAGATTCCTGACTTAGGAAATGCCAAGACTAAACATCTCTTTGCTTATGGTCCTCCACTGGGGGTGGCTCAGCAAACATAAATCCAGTCAACCCAGTAACTCAGAGGGAAGCCGTCCACTCTCCTTGGAAAACAGCACCTTTGGCAGTGATTTTCTAAGAAACTGAAGCCTAAGTCTCAGCACCAAAAAGAAAAGGAGCACACACCCTCACGTTCCATGATGCATAAGTCAGATTTCTGGGAGGGAAAGAGCTACAAGAAAAGCCATGCTGGGAATCTGACCTGTCTGTCTCAGACAGGGATATGTGCTTATTGGCCTTTCTGTATCCTAAATCTACTTTCTGGGAAAAAGATGATTTCAGCAATACCTAAAATTCAGGATTATTGAAAGAATTAATTAAGTTTAATATCTGGCATATAATATATAATATGCATTAGCTTACTTGCCTTTTTTCTCGACCAGTGGTTCTCAACTGGAGTGGTTCTACCTCTTTCTCTGAGATTCTAATGACAGCTAAGGATATTTCTTGCGATTAAAATTTGGGGAGGCTAATCTAGCACCTGGTTGATAGATTTCAAGTATGCTGCTAATCATCCTCTAATGGACAGGACAGCTCTTCAACAAACAACTATCTGGACCACAATGGTAACAGTGCAATCTTATTCTAGGATAATGTGAAATATTTTTTCATTATGATTGCTTCTTCTCCATAGCTTCTGTCTCCTTAACTAAATGAATAAAGATTGACTGAGAATCTGCCATGTACAGAGCTCTGAGCTAGGCACAGCCGTCACCATGTCATAGATTTGATCACTTGCCACCATTGTCCCAAAGCAATTCCCATCCTCAAACATTGTCCATCCCTATGAATATCAAGCCTTGGTGTCTTTCTTCTTGACACTGCTCTCAGTGGCCCTGAAGTCAGACATGCTGTGTGTCGGACCAAAGACCCGTATTAATCAACAATTCCAAATATAGCAACAGCAGTTTGAAAATCAAAGAATGGGCATTGGGGACCTCAATATTTGCATGTTCATAATAAATACTTAACTACACATCTGTGCGATGTTGAGTATAGTTGAGGGAGGAAAAGAACATTGATGTTGATTTTTGTCAAGTTTCATATCGGAAGCATCTGATGCACAAAAGAAATGTAACTGAAGAGTCATAAAGATGATTTTAACTATAATTGTAATATGTGCTTAAGAACTGGAGACACGCTTGATTTACTCTGAGGTCTTCCTAACCACCAATTAGCTTATCCACCTGCCCATGGGGTCATCATCATCATCATAATAATAATAATTTTCCAGGCTATGCATTAAACATCCATCATTTTTCTGGCTGATGTGCACACCTACAACCCATATTAACTATATTTAGTGTTCAAGGCCACTTTTGTGCTTTTATTCTCTCTGAAGAGAGATATATGTCTCTCCATGAGCAGGAGCTCTTGGTTACTAATACTGTGGGTTCGCTAAGCACTTCGCAGTCACCCTCTCACCTCAGTGTCACAGAACCCCTACAGAAACACAAGTATTTACCCTCTTTACAGGGTAAAAAAATTGAGTACTTTGACAAGTTAACAACATGACCAAAATCATATAGGTTGGCAGTATCAGAATTAGTGTTCACATTCAGTGTGTCTGGTCCCAAAATTCATGCTCACAACCACTACACTATGTTAGAAGGAAAAGACCAGATGCCCAGTAAGCTTTCTCGGTAAAGAGCTAAGATGTAGGCACACCCTTTGATCAGAAAACCCACCTCCTGGAAGCTGTCAGGCACAATCACTAGCTCAAAAAGATATAGAGTATGTAAAAATGTGTACTGCTGCACAATCTGAAAAGGACCTGAGAGTGAACAAACTAACAAAGAAAAGTAGATCCCTTCTGTGGAGTACAGTGTGGGTAGAATGGGGGAAGGGTTCTTTGCTTAGCCACTACGCATTCTCCATCTCTGATGCTATACTGGGTGGCAATGCATTCTTGATCCCACCCTGTCACCAGCGTCAGCTGTGTGCTGAAAAGTGGTTAACAATAAACTCGCTCTTACCCTAATTTCTGTGGGGTGAATTCTCCCATTCTGACCAATGCAAGCTACCCAGTTGAGGACAACTGACTTGGAAAAACTTCTAAAAATCTAACACTTGACTTTTACAACTTAAGATGAGCCAGCTTTGGTATATGACTGAGTAGACAAACAGTAAAATATAAACAAATGTGTCCCTCCTTACAAACAGGCTCTTTTTGTTCAGCCTCCTTCCTGTTTAGAATGTAGACCATAGGCGTGGGGCTCCATTAATTACCTTGGATCGTGAAAGCACTCAGGAAAGGAAAGTGACAGCGAAGGCTGTTGATGCAGGACAGAAGTTATGGGAAAACAGGAGCAGCCTGGCTCTGTTGGCCTCACGAGGCTAACATGAGAGCACTGGCCTGACACCTGTGGGCTCCCCTTTAGGAAAGAAGCTAAAATTTCCATTTTAAGCAACTGCTTTTCTGGTTTTTTACTAAACACTTCCTACTTAATTCAGAAGTTCTCAAACTTCACCATTACATCTAGATTACTTTTATCCTTTATAATGAGAATGTTTTATTCCAGTAGTATATGCAAATAAAAACAGCCCCCCCCCCACACACACATGCATACAAAACCTCAAAGAATCAAATAGCTAGGCCTTTGATAAATATTTCCAGGTTGCCAATTCTGACACTAGTATGTGTATGTCATAGGGGCAGGGGTGTTGGCCAAGGGAAATCACAAGTCTGGCACATGAATCAGTGGGCATATCCCGAAAATGAAAGTGGGCACACCCACAAAATGAAAGGGTTAGATTAGAATTCAACCAAGCTCACTAATGGCCAAAACACTGTGTGGTCAAATAAGATCTGAAAGCCTCCCGAGATAAACCTTAGGTGAGACACACAGCAGGTAATGGGCGAAAATACAGGCCCTCTGTCAGGCTGGTGTCACCAACCCAGGAAGCTCCCTAGGAAGCCTGACAGTGGAGCCATAGGGCTGCGAAACCCCATCTCCTGGCTCTAACAGCAGGAGGTCCCAATTAAGGTGTCCCAATTAAGGGAGCCCTAAAGATGGTAACAAAGGAGCAGAGGAAAAGGGCCTCAAACCACCAAGAATCAGTAGAATCACAAAACACAGGAATCATTTAAGCCTCTGGACAGAAGGTACCTTCAGAGAGGGCTGTCAACAGCACCCTGATGGGTGAGAAAGTCTTCAGGAAGAGCAGAGGTAAACCTAATGGGGTCTTTGTGATCACATTCCTCCAGGTAGTCACAACAATGTCACTGAGAGTGACGTATTGGAAAAGCCATCATTGTATGATTCTTCTGCTCTGTCTCACACAAAATAACTGCCACATCTACTTAGGGTTCATCTTTGTAGACTCTGCCAAGTCACTAGGCTTTCAGGACATCCTATGTGGCCAGGAGAAAGGTCTATGCTGTGACAGAGACCCTAAGGACTGGCCTCTGTTTCTGAAGATAGCGTGATCTGGAAGAAAAATGAGTTTCATGTAGATCAGAATGCCTAGGGAACCTCCAGCCTTGTTTAGACATTTGAAACTTTGTGGTTATGAATACAAAGAAGAGAAGTGGAAAAATTACATGGAGCTTATGAGTCAGAAAGAAATGGGTATGGAAAGAAAAAAAAAAAAAAAGAAAGAAAGAAATGGGTGTGAAAGGTATTATCCAAGCTAGAAAAAAAAGAATGTATCCCATAACAGAAGCCAGTAAACAATGGGTGGAGTGGTAAATAACATGACCCCAATGCATATATTACAATAAAAGTGAAAGAGAAGGAATCTGAAGTGGTAGAAATGAAAATACTAAACAGTTATAAATCAGAATGTGGAAAAGAAAAAGAAACAACTGTTCATTCTTTCACCATAAATTCACCAACAAATACCACATAGATGTCACTTAGATTCTCGGCACTTTTTCTGAGACCTCCAATACCAAATTACCGGCTCTGGGAGGGTAAGCAACAGAGGACT
Organism: Capromys pilorides; assembly: GCA_004027915.1. Classification (NCBI taxonomy): domain Eukaryota; kingdom Metazoa; phylum Chordata; class Mammalia; order Rodentia; family Capromyidae; genus Capromys; species Capromys pilorides. Next base: position 7,254 of record PVKN010037990.1, read on the forward strand.
CCTACTAATGAGTAGGTGATGAAAAAGTGCATTTTTTCATGTTAAAAATAACTGTTGTGAAGAAGAACAGCTTATGTCTTTCTAGGCTTCAACAGTTCATAACTGTAAAGCAGAAAAAACTGACGTGGAAGTAATAGGGACTGTACCTTGAGCTGAGACATCTTTGCTCCAGGATTTCACACACAGGCAAATTGAGACCACTTTGGGCCCCACAGAGTTCCAACTCTCGCCACAGCAGCCACGCACTGAACACAGCATATGCCACGTGAAAGTTAGTTCATGGAGCCTGCTTGCTGCCTGCCAGGTCCCAGCAATGCCAGGTGAAGGTCGATGAGTTGCCCAAGGAGAGAGAGATTATGACCTAAGTCTACATCCATGAAATGCATCTTCTGGGGGATGGGGGAAGATTTTTTGTGGTGCCTGGTAAAACCAAAGGCAGGTGCCAGAGATGCTTACATCTACGTTTAGTAGATGTTAGTATTTAAAAGGGAAAGCAACATTGGCTTTAAATTAATGTTTCATATCCAATAAAGAAGGCTAAATATCTATTGTTTTGATAAATTGCTATAAATGAAACATTAGGGGGCTTTTAAGCACCTTGTTTTAGATCTTCATTACCTGAAATTAATCTTGAGCAGAATATCATACCCAATATGGCTGAACGCCATTAGGTATCCAGCTAGATAACACAGGCTGTGCTTTGTCCAACAACGACAGAATCAGGATGGAATCTAACGATGCAATATTATCACTTCTTGAACCCAAAAGCACTGCAAACCAGAGCCACAGAGAAATTCCCAAATGTAGTCACCATATGGGGCGGGGGGGGGAGATACAGGACAGTTCTTCCAAAAAGCAGCATCATGACTATGCTTAATGTTTAATGTAGCACTCCCAAAAAGGGGAGTCTAGTGATATCTCAGATCCCCACTGCTGGCACATCTGAGACTGGGGGCCTTTGGTGACTGACTCCAGACCCATTTATAAGTTCCCACACAATCATCAGTGTTGGTGAACACCTCTGTGGCACTGGCTGGTGACAGTTTCTCTCACGGTGCAGAAGGCAGCTAAAGAGGTAAATGTGGAAGAGGGCAAAGGGGCACAAAGCCCAAATGCAAATCATCCACTGAGCCAAGAACAAGCTTGAGAAAGGAGAAATGTCCAAGAATGGAGAGCACTCCACCTCCTAGGACACAGGTATGCCCCTAGCAACATGGGGCAGTTATGCAAATGCATCAGACTGAACTCCAGAGACTTCTCCAAATCTACAGCGCAGGCCTACAAGCAGAGACTGACATGAGTGTTTTCATTTCAGGAGATACCCTGGGAACCCGGCTAAGCACACAGTGTACGACCTTTGCCTTCAAACTAGCAAGTAAAAAATATTCATCAGAAGGTGCTATGAAGTCTATTTCACAATTAATTACTTCATCCAGAAATATTTTTAATTAAACTAGAAAAAGTAAACACTTTCTGGACCAGTTTTGTCTAAAGGGCCACAACAATCAGACTCCACTCTTACAGAAAGCAGAACATGACCCTGGAAGGGCCAAGAGCCATCAATGACTGTCCAACTCCAATAGGGAAGGTTTCACGATCTTGCTGGCTCTAAGTTCCTCCAACAGGGAAGTTTCTCCAAAGCAAAAATAGTATTTCACCATCACTATGCACCCCTCTATCTAAACATAGCTCTCCCTTGGACACACCTCGCCCAATTGAGGTTCAGCATTATCTACCTTTCTCAACCAACCAATAAATGACTCCTGGTGATCACATTGAATACAGGTATGCAGGCAAGGTGCCCTTTTCACTGCTTTGAGTTTCTTATGGCTTAACTCAATCATCCCAACAACACTGTAAGATAAACACTATGACTACTCCCTCACCAAAGAATTGAGAAAACTCTAGGAGGTAATGACCTATCCCACCTGTAGTCACCCAGCAGTTAAAGCGCAAGATTTGGGATCTGAACCTAGAAACTTAGCTTCATTGGTCCTGCTTTTAGTCTCAATGCTATGATGTACAGGTCACTTCAAGGGAGAATAAGATAAATGTATACTCTAGAGTAATATGTAATCTAGACAGGTAATCTAGAGTAATAGTACTAAAACCTCTGTATCCTGGGTCACATTTTTCCCTTGCTCCTTCCACTTCGATTCCTATTCTTTTGTTTGTAGCAACTAGATATTATTTTTTCTCTTCCTTGCAATGATATATATATATATATATATATATATATATATATATATATCCCTGAGACACCCCACCACACAAAGGAGTAACCCACCACAGGAAATTTACTAATTCTTTTCACCACATGGGCATGTTCTTGATTTGAACACCTTAGTTGGTCTGCGGGGTTTGGAGCAATTTGCTTGATAAAAAGTAAGGAGAGTCACACTTGATAAGCACTCACTCATCACGTGCTGAGAACACGCTCCGTGTGCTCACCTTCATTCTTCTGTTTAACACCGAAAACCACCAAAAGTAATGAAAGGAATCTGATTTTTAGAGGCAAAAATGACTCAGAAAAGTTAATATTTGCATGAAGGTCACAGAGACTCACCTAAAAGGGATGGATGGCATGTGGACTCAGACCAGTCCCCAGCCTAAAGCCGAGGTTATTTCTACAGCAGCAGGCTGGGTAGCAGGTACCCTATCCTTTAAAACCAGAAGCCATTCTTAGGGTCTTTTTCTTTTTTTCCTCTGTACAGAGTCTTTACAGATTTACTGGTTGTTAAATGCTACTGACTCTAGCTAATTCCCAAATTAACTAGATTCCTTTTGGAGCTTGTAAAATGTGCTACACACTCAACTTCCGAATTTAGCGTGCAAGATGATGACCACAGCAGTAAGAAGAGGGCAACTTTCTTGTTGGAACAAAGCAGGCTGAGAAGCCTCCTTTTAATTTCTACCTTCTTTTATGAGGACAATGTGGGCCAGGACACACCTAGGATAGTGCATATTAATTTCAACACTGCTAATACCCAAAATGTCCCGCCAATTTACTCTTCACTGACAATGTTAAAAGAAAATGATTTATGCAGATCAATCATCTCGCTCATCAAGTTCTACCCTGACAGCCAGCCTTCATCATTGCTATTTAAAAGGCGCTGCTGACAGAAAAGACCGACTCTTTGATTAAGGGCCCTGTCTGGCTAACCTTTTATTTGAAGAATGATTGCCGCTGAGTGACAAATACTTTTCCATTCATTTCAAGGCAAAGATATTGACATTCAAATTCTTGATGGCTACACTGAGCAGATGCCACTGTTGGCAAGAGGCATGAGAGCAACAGCAGGTACGCCACGGCTCTGGGGGCAAGGGAAGGAGAATAAAACGGAAAGGCAGGCACGGGGGCGCTGGCTGGAGGCTCTCCACAAGTGAGCTCCGCGGGTCCCGCCGCCAGATCCTCTTTCTGCACAGTAATCAGGGGACATCTGTTCGTGCTTTCCCCAGTCCTCTTCTTAAAAATGCCCTTGGTTTACTCTGACCCTCCTTGGAACATCCTGGCAACAAGGACCACAAGTAGAAGAGCTTGGGAGTGAACAGTCCCCAAACCCACATGACCCCCCCTGAGCTGCCTGACCCCAGCAGACGTCAGGCAGGAAAGACTGACTACTGTCCTTCATCCTCATGGGACCCTAAATGATAAGGAACAGAGTAGAAGACATTCCTGAAAAACATCAGGCATTAAAAATAAACAGGAACGCTTAATCCATCCCCTAGTTAGAAAGAATGACGATTTGTATTTATTTATTTTTTTGGCATTTGTCTGGCTCCTTTTACTTATGATAATTATTCTGAGATTCATCCATGTTGTTGCATATAACAAAAGTTCATTTTTTATTCCTTTTTTGTCATCCTTTGCTTTTTCTTACTTTTAATAAGAAATAACAATGAGAC
>PVKN010037991.1:0-11204 GCA_004027915.1 Capromys pilorides
GTCTCAATTCACAAATCAACCTGTTAAATGTCACATATGCTGTTTGTGCTCCCCAAAATTGAAGAATAAGTTTTAAGAAACAACAGAGGCTAAAAGAGAGATATGGTTCCAGAGAGATAGGAATGGATCCAAAAGTGGGTTATCCTCCTGTATAGAGGGTGGTAATACTCTTCGACTGAGTGCACAGCTTCAGGAGGGACATACATGGATTGTGTCCATGAGGACTTTGAGGGAGATAGGGGACACCAGCCTAGCCAGCCAGATCAGCCAAATCAACCCTGGTGATCAATGGGGTGACAGATGTCGCAGCCAGATCACCCTCACATCCCCAAATGTGAGTTGTTGTGGACCTCACTTCATGAATTATATATATATAAATTATATATATATATAATATATATATAATTTATATATATAATTTATATATATAATATATATAATATAATATATATAATATATTATATAATATATATATATATAAAATTTGGTACAAGGTCTATAGGGTCTCATTACACAGATCAAATTTGTAGTGATCCTCCTGTTTTCAGCCTCCCAAGCACTGGGACTACTGGTGTGCACCACCATGCCCAGTCTCAATCACCATCTAAGCACTCCTGGGGACGGGTCTGGCACAGCACTCTGGGGATTGAACCCCAGTCCCTGTATCTGCCTAAGCAGGTACTTTAATCTGCTGAGCTATCTGGCTAGCCCTAAAGGACTCTACTTTACAAAAGAAGTTTTGTAGAGCAAAATCGTGAGGTGGTTACAAAATCATAAGGTGGCTGGTAAATAAAAACTGTGATCAACTAATGAGATTATAAGGATAGTCACTTTAGGTAATATTGATCTAACAAAGAAGCAGGTCACATAACATGTGTACATGGAAAGAACAAAGATCTTTATAGAAAGGGATGGATCAGGAGGTCTTGGTCACCCACTGGAGTGACTGACATCTAGCTGGACTGTTGGATTAGGTGATACCAATTATAGTACATTGCTGATCCCCTGAGGAAGTGTGTAGGTCTGGTCATTTTACTTGAGGCCTGGCCTTCAGCAGATGTGTTGTAATATATTTTTAGTCTCTGCACTGACTGTTTTGAGAGCTTAGCCTTATCTGACTGCCTAGAATAATTTTGCCTAACTTAGGTCTCGATAGATAGATAGATAGATAGATAGATAGATAGATAGATAGATACATACATACATACATACATACATACATACATACATAGTTTTTACCTTGTTGAGATAGGCTGGCCTTGAACTCACTTGGTAGCCCAGGTTGGACTCAGACTGGCGGCATCCTCCTGCCTCAGCCTCCTAAGTGCTGGGATTATAGGCATACACCACCATGCCAGTCTACAATACATTCAATGTCCAAATTGTCTGAGACCTTGATAACTTCTTCTAGAGCAACAACAAATGGTCAGAGATTCGATATATTCAAGTCTTGGATGTATCCAAGCAACTTTCCTTCTATCCTAGTCTTTCATCTCCAAATTCACCTAATAAAATCGTGCCCCCATAAAAATACCTTTTCTCACTCTGAGCCCACCAACAGCATGTCTTTACACCCCTCTACCTTCTTCTACTGATGAATTCAGTCCTGCCGACGGTCCCCTGCCCTTTCACCTCTCACCTTCCTCAACAACCTCCACAGGCTCCCAACGAGCAGCCTCTCCTTCCTCTGAGCTCTCCTCTTCCTCCTCCCCTTCTTCTTCCCCTTCCCTGATATCTGGCAGGATAACTTCTTCCTCCAGCCTAGCTCCTTCTTCAAACTTGCCTTTCCATCCCTCTCAAGCACACTCTTGCACTCTTTCTTCCCACTGATACTGCCCCAAACCTCTTCTCATCCCACCTTACCTCCCCCCTCACCTCGCAGTGGGTAGCAGGAATAGAGGGATCTGTTTGTGCTCACATTTCTTTAACTATAGATCTAGAACATTTCCAACAAAGAATGGGTCCTTCTCAGAGAACATCAGTAGATTTAGAAAAGAATTCCTCCTCACTCAAATGTATAACCTCCCTTGGGAAGATATTTACTTTGTTTTCTTCTGCTAGGGTTGAGTGGGCCAAAATGTAGTCCAGGTTCTTGTGTATGACAAGGAAGGAAGAGTAAAGTAACTTCGTAGGATGTAGTGAGTAGCTACATTTAGCTACATTTGTGCTATTATGGATGGCCACAGGAATAAGCAGATGGGGTAAGGGGAAAAAGGCTTGAGGGTGAAAGGATAAAGGAACTTGTGTGTGAATGAGATTAAAAAAAAGCAGGGGAGGACTTAGTAACTCAGACTTCCAGTACTTATAGGGCCAGACACGCTGATCCAAGGAGCCTCCCACTGTCCCTCTCTGATGTCAGCAACCTGCATGCCACTCTAAGCTTAAGCCTGGATAATTATTAGCACGGTATTTGGTTTATCACTGAACGAGAAGAAGCGAAGTGAGTTACATTGTTCCTGTTTTAGGATTATGGAAGCGTGGTTAATCATTAGGGTGGTGTGGCAATTATAGCTGAACTAAGGGAAGGGAATGACTCAGCCCCTTTGTTTCTAACTTGTCTACCTTCACAAAAGGGAGTGTATTTGGCAGATGGCTGGAAGTCACATGGATGATCTTTATTACCAGCACCCTGACAGGCACATTGAAATAGCTCAAGAAGCTGCCTGATCTAAACGCCCCCAAGGCCCCACGTGAACATATCAATTTAGCAACTCAGGTAGGACAGATCATGATCACATGATCATTTGTCTCCTAGCAGGAATAGAAAGACATACACCTAAACAGGCCAATGATGAGTACCTCAGAGAAATCACCCACAGGACAGACAAAAGCCCAGTCTTCATGGGACAAACATCGCAGACATATCATTTGTGGAAATTATGAGGCTGACAGAGTAGCAAAACAGGCAGCCACCAAATCCTGTCTCCATTCTCCATTTTCTGTTCCCTGTTATGTTATCCTACTCATCTCAAGAAAAAAACTGTTTAAAGAATGGGGGATGGGCATGACACGTGGAAAAATTAGTCCTTCCTGAAAGCTTGCAAATTCTTTCCATCTTTCTATGACCAGTTCCATGCTGGATCATTTCTCCTACCCCAATTCCTAGACTCACATAATCTCCCTCCTACTTTTAAGATCTGCCTGCAAAAGGTCCCTGTTGTATGATATGTGTCAGTGTCGAAAGAAATGACGAGAAGACCCAATGAATTTAGCTTCAGAGGACTCACTGAGATTTCTCTTCCAGTGAGCCCTGAGCCTCAGAAGACTCTTCCTTTTATTCAGCATTCAAAAATTCAGATAAGGAATATAGTGCACTACTCTAATAGATACAGAATACAAAGAACCATCTCTTTTCATATTCCAAACACTGAGCTCACACAATTGCTAACTGATAATGCTTCAAGCAGGGGAGGAGGCAACCATTGGTGTCACCTAGCAATTAAACAAAGAACAAGGCACCCTCAGGATGAGCTGTCACTCGTGGCCTTGAACCCCAGTGTCCTGGGACTCCTGAGCAACAGATAGCAACCCTCCCTGGGCCCTGGCCATAGTTCAAGGACAAGACACCCACAGGAGGAGCTGCCACCTGGAACCCAAGTCCGGGCTTTCCAGGACTCCCGGGCAACAGAAAGCAGCCCTCCCTGGGCTATGTCCATAATTCAAGAACAAAGCACCCACAGAAGGAGCCACCACCTGCAACCCAAAGTCCTGGCGTTCTGGGACTCCCGAGCAACAGAAAGCAGCCCTCCCTGGGCTCCATCCATATCTCACCACGTCTAGGGACACCAACTGGCCTTCGGTCTTATCTCCTCAGGTCTCCATGCTCCTTATGCCATACCACCAATGCGCAGAGAAACCTCATACCTCCTCTGTTCCCCACCCATCAATTTCAGGAGCCCTCTTCAGTGCTGACTAGCAAATAGACTCTACTCACATGTAGTTAAAAAAAAAGATGCCTCCTTATCCTACTTGACACCATCTCAGGATGGATAGATGTCTTTCCTACATCAAACCAAAGATCCTCCACTGGAGCACATGTACTACTCACTAAAATCACTCCTGGATTCAGACTCCCAACCTCCATCCAACACAATAATGTACCTGAATTTACTTCACACATCACCCAACAGATAGAGTCCTCCCTAAATATGACCTGGAAGTTCATATGTACATCCCACATTGACCCCAATTCTCAGGTAAGGTAGAAAAGCAAGTTTTCCCTACAGGCCCGCTTAGTCAGGACTAAACTATCCTTAGCCCTTGCAAACTCAGATCTTTTCCCTGCAAATCTCTTCTGCTCAGCATCTTTGAAATTCAGTATGGAAGGCCCCTTGTTGACTTTGCATTCTCTACTTCTAAATCATACCTATTTTCACCTCTTTCAAATCCCTTACTTTAACACCTTGAGGAATCTCATTTAGAACTGTGTTGACTTCACCCTTCCCAATCCCTCCAGCAGTCTGGATATCCTCTCTCCTCCATCCCTATCATCTGGAGATTGGTTATATATAAATCCACCAAGCCTTTCACAGAGATTAAGCCAAAATGGGCAGGGCTCTTTCAAGTAATCTTGACCACTCCAATAGGGACAAAATTAGAAGGTCATTCCTCCTGGGTCCACTTCTCTAAAAAAGCCCCCACTTGCCAGTGTATGCCAGCTGAACCCATTTTCCTGAAGATTACCAGGCTGTTTCTTGTGATGATAGTTCAAAGACACAGTTGGACAGTCCCATATGTTTCTATCTTCATAATTTTGCCCACTTCTTGACTATCCTAATAGAAGAATTCTCCTCATTATCATCTTCATCTTCTCTAAACAACATAATTTAAGACCTATGATTACAGGGAGCCCTTTCAGACTTCTCCCCAGAACAAATCACCATCTTTTACTTCCTGTGTTCTCATGCTTTGGAGAACACAGCCTCCTAACCCCTAACCCCACACCACAGACCCTTCCTACATATCTCAAGCAAACCCTTACACCAATGAAATCATTTGAACCTTTAATGGAACAAGCTGTCCTGTCTTAGTTTCTTTTCTCATTACTGAAACAAAACTCCAACACCTACATGTTAAGAGAGGAAAGGCTAATTTAGCTCAAAATTTATAGAGGTCTCAGTGCATCATCAGCTGGCTCCAAGGCACAGTGGCATAGTAAACAGACATCAAAGAGGAGAAACAGTTCACAGTGGGCAGAAGGTAGCAAAACAAGCAAGGAACAAGACAATTCTCTTCCTGTCCCTTATACGGTATTCAGGCTACCAAGATCAGGGTAGTATCAACCCAATCAGTGGACTGATTTAGTAATTACCCAACCTTAACCCTATTAAGCATTGTACCATGAATCAATCACACATCCTAGATCCAGCCACTTCTGAAAAAGCCCCGCCTATGACTGCATGAGGCTTTTTATGTAGACACAAACCCTAAAACCATCCAACCACCCTGCTTGTCTGCCTCCATCTCTCCCAGATAGCAGACACAGTAATCCAAGCTCCTCTTGGGACATGGATACATGCTTCTGCAGGGCAATACTTCATGTATGCCAGTCCCTCAAAATTGCTTAAGCCCTCACTGAAGGATATGACAGATTTTGGGAGCCATTAAAGTGGGTATCAGAGAGGCCTTAAAGGTTCACTGACTGCCACAGCAGGCCATATCCAGTCCTTCCCAAAACAGACTCAATGTAACCCATCTGCCCCTCTGTGCATTTCTCCAACCAAACAAGACACTTTACCCCAGTCAGCTCTTTCGATCCCTATCTCTACAAAGCTACTATCCATCTCCTCCCTATTTCTGATCGCCAGTTTTAACAGTCTGAGAATTCTTTTATGGGTACTTGGATATACTTCCTTCCAGGGTGGTCTAAATGCTACCACATCTGAATATTGCCAAAACAGCGCAAAGGAACCCCAAAAGACACTTCCCTAGCCTGTGAGGTGCCACAAAATGCAAATGATTGAATACACCTGGCTGTAGTCATCCTAAACCAAAAATTCACCCCTCTTAGCCAAGATAGTCCTTCAGTATTACAACCAGCCTCACCTCCTTCCCCCTTGACACCTGGAACTTTAAACTTTTCCTTCCATGTATGAACAAATTTGAGATAGTGTGACATTTACTTCATAACCCATCTCAAATCTCTTCCTCCTGTCCCAATTTGATTTTAAAAATCCATCTCTGCTAGCTAAGCCACAAGACTAGGCATACTGATTACTTTTCTCTCATTGCTGAGACAAAATACCAAACAGTCAAAATTAAAAGAGGAAAAGTTTATTTAACTCACAGTTTGTGGACACTTCAGTCTGTAATCAGCTGGTTTCAAGGCAGGGTGGCGTGGCACAGGGGCAATGGGTTTAGGTGGCAGAAAACAGCAAAAGAAACAAGAGCAAAAGGATTGGGGATCCCCTGCATTGCAAGCAGACTTCCACTCCCTAGGGTGGGTGTAGCACTCACACCACCTGAGAGCCCTCCTCTTGCACAGAATGCATAGTCCCTGTGTCTCTATCTCCTATAGCTTTCTCATCCAAAGAAATGTCACTGGACAGGTTTCAAAGAGATTCCTCAAAGTGGAGATGAGAAACCTTGACTCTTGTCATTCATGGGACAAACTGAAGGTTCACTGACTTCTATCACAGAAAGATGAGACTTCCAGGAAGATGGCAGAGCAGTCAGCAGCCTCTCCAAAATTCAGAATTCAGACACTGGAAAGTAACAACTGGGGGAATAAAAGAAAGAGAGAGGCTGATTCTTGGGACCCAGGAAAGGGCTTACTGGAGCCTAGAAAGATATTGAAAAGATAGACCACAAGGCACACAAAGGAAGGGACAATCTATATTTTCTCCTGGCTTCTGGCTCCTGGCTCCTGGCTCTTGGCTCATGGTGTGAAAAAGGAAGATAAAATCTACGAAGCTACAGTGAAAGTGGGCAGTTCCAGAGACCTTCAGGGAGAAATGTTCCGGCAGAATGGAGCTATGGATGCTGTGCACTACAATAACTCATGAAGGACTTCAGTCCGAGCAACCTAAAGAGAGTGCTTGGTCAGATGTCATTTTAGGGAGAGGCTGACTGAGCCCAGGACTTGGAGCAGACATAGACTGGCTTTATTTCAGTGCTTCCAGTGTTAAACTTCCCAGTGAGTAGGTGAGGAACAAGAGTGGGAGACATCCATGATCAAGAAACGATGGTGAGGCTGCCAAGAGACATCCAAATGTTATAAGCTAAATGAGTTAGGCTCCAGCCCCATGACCACAGGTCAGGTTTAGCCTGAACATCCAGGGATTTGAAAATCCTAAAACCAATGAGCCACCCCTATACTACCACCAGCTGGCTGGTGATTATCCAGCAAAGATCTTGGCTCTGACTACCTTCTTTGTCTATTCATGAGATTGGAGTCACATCTTGAATTGGACATGGCCAGAAAACTGTAGAACCCAGAAGATAGCTACAGGTTTGAAATCCTCTCTCTCTCTCTCTCTCTCTCTCTCTCTCTCTCTCTCTCTCTCTCTCTCTCCCTCTCTGCCCTTTTTTATTTGGGGGTGGTCAGAGCCACACTATGTACTTCAGGATGGCTATAAACTTACTATATAGCCTAGACTGGCCTTGAATTCGTGGTGATTCTGCTGCCTCAGTTTCTTAAGTGCTGGGATTATAGGGGTGCACCACCACACCTTGCTAGGGGAGAGGGTTTATTGAGTTTTTTGTTTTTTAAGAGTGAATGTGGTTTTTAGTTTTTCTGTTTGTTTTGTTCTTGTTTCTGTTTTTTCGTCTTTCTTTCCTCCTTCAGCAGTTTCCTGGGGCTTGAATAATCTTTTTCTCACCCTTGCTTCTAATCTTTTTCTCTTCTTTTATCTATTTTTTTCTGCATCTTAAATTTTCTACCCTTAGAATAAAATCCTTTTTATTTTTGAGATAGTATCTTTGCCTATAGTCCAAGCCAGCCTCAAACCCATGGTGATGCTCCTGCCTCAACCTCCCAAGTACTAGGATTCCAGGTGTGTAATGCCAACATGCCATGCAAAGGCATTTTATTAGTGGATATTTACTATATGTAATTTTCTGATTTGCCTTAGATGTTATTATATAACTATAAATCTTGTACCTATTGTTAAATTTCATAAATTAATAGTTAGTACAGGGCTAGAAATAGAGCTCAACTGCATGATGTGAGGTCCTAAGTGTCTTACTCTTCTCTTGTTGCTGGGACAAACACTTGACACTCAAAATGAGGAAAGGAAAGGTTTATTTAGCTCACAATTACTGGAGGTTTCAGTCCATATTCAGCTGGCTCCAAGGCAGAGTGGCACATGGCAGAGGGCAACCTTTCACGGTGGCAGCTAAGAGCAAGAGCAAGGAGAGGTAGCAGCAGCTCAAGAAGCTAACTTCTCTTCCTTTCTTACATTGAAATGCAAATTACCTGCCTTAAAGGGAGGTGCAGCACCCACACCCACAATAATTAATCACAAATTCCAGAAGCTGCCAAATGACTGCATGGGGCTTTTGGGAGACACTTATACACAAACTATAACACTGAGTTTGATTCCCAGTTTTTTAAAAAAACTATAGCTTGCATTTCCATTCTGTGTTTGACATTATCATTACTGACTGTACTATGTTAGCCAAGCTGACATACTTGCTGTAATCAATTATTTTTCCTTGTATGCCAATAACTAGATTGTTGAAGGGGGGGGGGTCATAAACAATACTACGTCAGTACAAAAGAACTGTCATCATCCAAGGCAAATCCAGAGAGCATGGAAATGAAATAAATAAAAAGCCATCTAAAATGGCCACAGGAAAAGTAATAAAACAGATGAATAAGTATCTTGCCAAAGCCAAAACAGAAATAGGTTACAAGGACAGCTAAAAGATGATGATCATAATGAAGGAAATGATGAGTGAACCTAGAGTAGATCAAGTTTTCTACAAAATAGAGGAGCTTAGGAAAGATATGAGAACTGAATGTCCAACATAGAAAAGTAATGGATTCCAAAACAACATACTCAAATAGCAATTCAGGAGATTAAAAGTTCTGCTGAAAGTATACTGTTGTGATTTGTGTTTAGATGTCTCACCAAAGCCTCATGCAGTCATGGTTGATGGGCTTTCAGAAGTAGCCAAATCTAGAATTTGTGATTGACTCACATTCCAAAGCTTGGTTTAAGGGTGTGAGTGCTACACCCACCCTAAGGCAGATAGCCTGCATGCAATATGAGGAACAGAAAGAGGTTTTTTATCTCTTTTGTTGCTTTTGCCATCTTTTATCATCATGAACTGTTTCTCCTCTGCCATGTGTCTTGGAGCCAGACAATTATGGACTGAAATCCCTACAAACTGTGAGCTAAATAAACTCTTTTAACTTTGGATGCCAGGCATTTTGTCTCACCATGAGAAAAGTAACTAAGGCAGAATTTGGTACCAGAAGTGGGGTTGATGTTGTGACTATACCTGAACATGTGGTTCATGAGCCTTTGAGAATGGCTGGTGGGAAGAGATCAGAAATGTTCAGAGATGCCATCTAAAAAAGGAGAATTGAATGTTGTTCTGTATGGGAAATTCTGGTCAGAGCTCGGAAGAACAGAAAGCTGAGTTTAAAAAACAGGTAAAGTGGTTTCTGATGCGAAGGAATGGTTTCTGCTTTGGTAGTTGGACTCCAGATGATGTGTGTTATGGATTGACATAAAGTTTCATTTCATTTTATTCAAGCCCAGAAACCTTGTCTGAGACTGAGATTAAGGGAAACAGACTAATTAAGGTTTCAGAATAAATTTCAAGGCAGTCAAAAGTTGGGGCACTGGCATGCGTACTGTTGAGAGCTTTTGAGATTTATATAGAGAATCAAGAGCAAAGAGCCCAGAAGAATGATTTAAAACATTGTGAGTTTGACCAGAAAGGAAGCTACAATAAAGCCATGATCTGCAAAGATAGAACAAAGGATATCTTGTTTGATGATAAGGAACAGGAGAATAGAAAAGATACCCTGAGGACATCATAAGAAGGAGCATATTCCAGCTTTTGCAGTCTCAAAATTGCAAAAGTTAAAGACTATGCTTTGAGAAGAAAGCAACACAGAACCATGTTCTAGAATGGTGGCAGCATAGAGAATCTGTTCCTCAGAATTGGATTTAGTGTGTCCAGTGATCCAGGCACTCAATCCCTACAGCCAAGAGAGAGGGAAGCCTGGATACTGCTCCAGCTGGCAGTGGATGTGTGGCACTGGTTTTAGTTGCATGTGGAGTGGGAGAGTTGTGGTGTCAGAAAGGCTTACATCCAGATTGCAGAAGGCCTGGGAGCCCAGGCAGTGTTTCTCTGAGAGGGCAGTGTGTGAAGTTGTGCACGTGAAGCTGAAGGTGAGGTGGAGATCCCGGAGGTTTGGAGAAGCCAAGAATATAGATCACCCAAACAAAACTACAAGAGATCAGACCTGGCCCTAGAAAGAAGCCATGGGAGCTACAACAACCAGAAGTGCCATAGTGGCAAAGCCAGCCAAGCTCTTTGGAGTTTACATCTTGTCACAGATTGCCTCAGATACTGCACAGGGAATTACAGGACCTAACATTTACCCTTCTGGATTTTGGACTTCCTTTAGTCTCATTCCTTTGTATCTCCCTGTTTGTAGATTTTAGAATGCAAATGTTTATCAAGTGCCATTGAATGTTGGAAATATTTAACTTTTTTTCATTTGTACAGGCCCTCACAGTTAAAAGTTTGCTTTAAATCTCAGAGAAGACTTGGAACTTTAACTTTTTAGTAATACTGAAACTGTTAGAACTTTAAACGTAAAGCTAGATTAGTATGCTGAGCTGTAAAAGGCTTAAATCAACAGCTTCTGACATTGCCAGTTCTGCCAATAACCCACTGCGATTATGGAATACTGGACTATGTATACAACTACTTTCTCTTAGTTCAATGAGATTTTTTTTTTTGTACCAACAATGATTAGAAAAATTATCATGTCTATATCCTGTGCTCTGTATAACTACTATGAGGACAACAATACATATTATATCAATTATTGGGAATGTACTACTACATTTTTTAAAATGTCACATTGTTATTTCTTATTAAAAGAAAAAAAAAAGAACTTTGGCAACTCATAGATAGACTAAATGCTTTGTGCCTAAAAGAATTTTCATTTGTCACTGGGGAGCCATGGGTAGAACGTTAGGTTTGTGTCTAGATGTCATTCCAAATCCTCATGAACT
>PVKN010037992.1:0-11142 GCA_004027915.1 Capromys pilorides
CCTATATCTATTAATCTAAAAAGATTTGATGATGAAGATATGTAATACAACCATTGTTAAATTTTTGTTCTTGTTTTGAGATTCTGTACTTTATGTACTCTTGCTTGTTACTGTTTTTCTATCTTTGTTTCTGCTGTTTTTACTCTTTAAAATAAAATTTTAAATATTAAAAAAAAAAAAAGTACATGACTACCAAATTAGTTCACTGATTGGTTAAGCATAGTTCTGGGTGTGGCTAATGAGGAGGCCCATCCTGGGTAGCCCCCGAAACGTGGGTATCCTGCAAGTGATAAAGCAGAGATGTCTCTGCTGTGTAACCTGCTGCTGCTCCTGCTGCTCTACTGCCTTCGGCCTACCCTGTGTTGCCGTGAACCGTTTCTTCTCTGTAATACCCCTCTGCCATGTCACACTGCTTGGAACCAACTGACTATGGACGGAAACCACACTACAAAGAGTCAAAATAAAATTTTCCTCTTAACTTTGGGTGTTGGATATTTTGTCTCAGCAATGAGAAAAGTAACTAAGACACAGTAAAAAAACAATAACAAAAAGCTTTAAAAATCTTCAAATACTTCTGCCAATTCCTATTTCTGAACTTCTCTTGAAGCTCTTTATCAATGGCCCACATTCCAATAAGGCCGCAAGTGGCTATGGCTCTCTAGCCTAACAGCAATCCCCCTCTTGTTTATGGTACTCATTTATAAATAGTCTGAAAGCCTTATTATAAATGTAGTTACGTTACTTTGCATTTGTTAAAAATTAAAAGAAAATATATTTGGATAACTATTCTACAGCAGAGAAAATTGTAGAGCCCTCTGACCAACCCATGTCTCCCTACAAAAAGAAACCTAAAAGGCAAAAGCCTGCTAGCATCAGTGAGTTGATGAAGAAATGCACACATGGCAACCAGAGCCATGCCTGGTGGCACGCATGCGAGCGACAGCAGAGCAGCACGTGCCTGTTGTTAGTCAAGCGACTCAGAAAGGACAGAATACGTGTGAGCATAACCCACCAGTGGTGCCTCAGAGAATCAATTTCTAAAGCTTTACATATGTCTCTGTATTTGTCTTGGGAATTCACAAAAATACTGCCAATTCAAGGAAGGCAGGTAGTTCATCTCCTACACTGGTGGGACACATCAATAAAGAGGTCCACCAGAAAATGTGTGCGAGAGCGAGACCTGAGTAGGTGTCAAAGGCCATGAGTAACTGAACAAATGACAAGAAAGTAGGAGCAAGAACCTTGCAATATCGAAGTGGTTGAGTCCATAAACACTTACCTCGTGACATCTAGAGCCTTCTGAACTTTTGCTTGCACAGATCCAAGTAAATCTGCTCCCATTTTCTTAAGTAATTGTGTAAGAAGAACAAAAAGCCAGTCTTGCAAGTCATCCTTATGAATTATTATAAAATCCACAAGTGTCTCCAAAAACATACTGAACACCTGGATGCAGAGGAAAAGCAAACACATCACATATTTAATTCAATTTCCTCCCCAGTCCAGAAAACATCACCACTCAGATTCTCGTCACTTAAGCTCACACCATCAACAACCATTCATGTCACGAAAGGCAAATGTGATGTGAAAAACAGAAAGGAAAAGGGCACTTACTCTCTGTTGTGAATTCCACCGCAAACCAGGCCATGCAACAAAACAAATTCCATGTTAGTCCACAAGGTTTGAATATATTTTCATGCAGTTTCTCCAAAAATCCTGAAAAAGCTACAAACTGATAAAATATTCTCTCCTCCCTCAATATAAGCCTGTGAAGGTCAGTAGAGAGAAATTAACTTTTCTGATTTAATCCTGGAGGTGGAAGTAGGGGAGGCAGACACGTAGAAACACATATGGTGGGGGGGGGGGGTGGAGAGGGAGACAGAGAGACAGAGATAGAGACAGAGAGACAAAGAAAATCTTAATTGTCCTAATTCTTCTGTACTGCTTTTTCTTACCTCATATTCAAAAGATACTATTACAGGGCATAAAACAGAAGATTCTGCTCACTATTATACAGCTATTGCCTTTCTTGAGCTTGTTTTCTAATCTATGCCAATTCCTGGTACTATGAAGTAATAAAAGATTATAATAAAAGATGCTGACAATTCACATAATTCTCATGCTGCTGTATTACTGATGCTATTTAAGATGAAAGAGTGTACAACAAAATGCCTCTGAATAAAGTTCAGACTGGTGAGTACCAATGGGTTCCCGTCCTTGCTAGTGAACTTGCCCTACTGGGACAACCACAGACAACTGCTCACCCTAGGGTCTCTGGTGAGACAGCTCGGGAGATGGCCAGAGAGCCCTGGCTGCAGGGTTCCTGGCTTAGCTCACAAGCAACTAAGTAAGTATTAACTAAACTGAGACCTCCAAACTCACTGGACAAGAGCCTTCTGATGGAAACAAATTTCCTTCTTTATCCTCACATTCTGCTTCTGAATCAGCAATCTAGAGGTAACAGAAATTTCATCAATGTCCAAAACCATCTAAATATCCCTTACGGTATAATGCTTACAAATCATAAGCTTGTGCTTTAAGTCTTATTACTTTTAGCATTATGTTAAAAGAAAAATCTTGATCATATCTTTGGATAACTACAAGGCCTTTAAATTCCATCTCTTTTGGATCCTATTAATATTGTTAATGTTCTCCTATCTGTGAGAGTCTTAGAAAATCTAAGACATGCTTTGAGACTGGTATAGTGAGAACTGGGCAGGGATGATGGGGATGGAGAACCTTCATGCACTTATTCTCTACTATCCCGTAAGTGACTCAAAGGCAGGGATTATTTTCTGTATCCTTAGCTCAAGGTAGGTAATCAGTAAATGTTGAATTACTGGGTGGGTGGGTGGATGGATCTATGCACAGACTGCTACTTCGATAATAATTCTCATAAGGAAGCAAGGATAGAGAAAGAGGATGATTAATAACTGGCTGGACTCTTTGTTCATCACAGGTTTCTTTTTTCCAAGAGAACTCGGAAGAGACTATGTTTATTAAGGAACAGTAGTCTGGGGCCGGCGAGATGGTTCAGTGGTCTAAAGCGCCTGCTTAGGAAAGCTCAGGCAACTGCAGGGACTGTAGTTCGATCCCCGGCACCACATGCTGTGCCAGCCCCACCACCAGGGCAGGCTGAGCCAGCCACAAAATAAATAAATAAAGAAACAAACAAACAAACAAAACAAGCAAACAAATAAATAAATAAAATTAAAAAAAAAAAAAAAAAAAAGGAACAGTAGTCTAACAAAGCTAATCCTGCATGTCAGCATTTAAGATTTACCTCAGTGGCTCTGAGGTTCCATCAATCTCTTTACTTTAGTTTTTGTCTTTTATCCAATCTTTAACTTTCCCTTTATCTTCTCTGAAATGCATCTAACAGCCTTTAAAAGCTTCTTCCCACACAATGGTTAGGCAATAAAAACCTAAACAATATTTGTACAGAAGTTATCTCAGCACTGTCCCTAGAAAGGATTTTGTCCTATACACATGGGTATCCCTTCCTCTGTGGGGCTCTTGCTAAAAAGTTCTCTGCTTCCCTTGGCTTGAAGAGGTAGAGAGAAACATTAGCTAAGTCACCATCATCCAGCAAGTGCTTGTGAACAGCAAAATTACTGTATTTTGAGAAATAACTATCTTGTTTCACTGGGGGAGGGGGGGACAGTGGTCACCCCCTCAGTGGTCACACAGTAGTCACATCCCTTATTATTGTTTCATAATAAACCCATGAAATAAATACTTCCATGTTTCTATCCTGTTCTATGACAACAAATTCTACATGGGATACAAAAATAATTACATACATATTTTCTTCACTACTGTAACTTCAAAAGCTCACAACAAATTTTAGCACTAGAACTATCCTAATGCTTGGCTAAGAGAAGGTATGCAAAAACATTTGTTGAATGAATTAATGACATTTGATTCTCTCTCCACAATAACTTGAAGCACATTTAAGAGACATCTGAATTCCAAAGAACTTAAGTTTCCAAAAACTTTCTGAAAGACATACATTAATGCTGAAAACAGATGGAAAATTTGTAAGACCGAAACTACAGTAATGGGAATTGTTGCCCATTCTTGGATAGTGTATTAAATAGCTCATACAGGCATGCAGATAGGAATACAGTAAGGCATAATTCCAGACTTACCTTACTATGAGGGTCAGCAAACATTCGGGTAAAGATCTCACACAATCTCTTCAATTCTACTCGACTGGATGAAATAAAACAGAAATAAATGACTTTAAATTTTAATATCAGCACTTCAATGGGTTATAGCTTTGCTTTCAAAAAATCCTTCTTCTGTTTCAGCCAATTGCACAAACTTGACTTAATCTTTAAGATTTTTTAAAAAATGAATTAGCATAATAAATTTATGATCAAACTAACTATAAAACCATATATTTGCTATCGTTTTAAGATGAGGGAACAGGAACTCTGAGAGAGCTCTCTGTTCAAGTCTGCACATCTGGAAGTGGTGAGGCAAGAGCCACGTCCCTTCGTATCAGCCCACATCAGTTTTCCACTTGCCATAATTAAAAGGCAATGCACTAAACTAGAACATGTGTTTGGGGTCGGAAAGCCCTGGAACCTTCATCTCAATTCTGCTGTTAACACAGTACCGTGATGTCCCAGCCACCACCTGCAGACATAGCTGCTTTATCAGTGAGGTGGTTGCATGGCTGCTGAGAGAACTGGGGATGCTAACATCTCACATCTACGACTGTGCCAGGGACAAAGCAAAACCAAGGTGACCACTGTGCCCCACTGAGTACCTTTTTCACCCTGAAGATGGAAAGGACATGCTTTTCCTTAAATCACCCAAGTAATCCCTTTCCCCGTGTAGCTGAGGCACTGACCTAGTGATCCTCCAACATTGCTATAGTACAACTTGATGAGACCAGTGTTGATATAAAGATTCCTACACATTCCTGAGGCCACAATTGGTAAAAACATAGAATCAAAAAGTGGGACCGGCAGGATAAAACAGATTCTTGAAGAACGATCAAGACAAGTCATCCTTGTTTTGCTTTTGAGAGATCACCACAGGGATCAGAGATGCGTGGACTTGTACCATCTCAGAAGTGAGTAGAACCGCATGGACAGGGTGGTGTGGGCCTGAAGCCCAAGCATGGAGCACAGATACTCCTTCCCAGTGCTTGCCTAGTTGCATAAACCCAGGAGGGCTCTCAACCTGGGGCCACACATGTCTAGTCTCACAACTTACTTTTAATATCATGTTTTGAAATTCTGTACCATTGTTTTTAGGGTTTCTTTCTCCTAAAAAAAAATGGTCCAGAGGATATAATACACTGCATCTTGTGAATTCTGCACCCCCATTTCTCAATTACTACTCCTATCTCTTCTTTCATCTTTGCTACTGAGATTCATCTTGTAAACAATGACATTAATATTATCATGTCTAATAAGCAGCATTTCTTTTGATTTCTTTAGCGAGATATAAAACAGTGGTGTGTTGAAAGTGTCTTAGATTAGATGGGGGATGGTGTGAGCTTCTTTTGGTGTGTGCAATACATGCTTATTTTGCAACATTTGTGACAGAGAAAAGTAAAAACTAATTCTAAAGATAATGTTACTATTTTGGAGTGCTTTATTTTCTTGTGCTTACTCTGCATATTTATAAGCCACATAAATATGTATGTTTTAAAAAGTTTTAGACTGAGACTGGTACCATTTCTACTAAACCCTTAAAGAGGAATGAACCATACAAACTTGCGGCATTTTTACTTTTTACCTTAGTTAAAAACTTTCCCAAAATTTCTCAAATAACAACACGTGATGGACAAATGGGAACCTTACCGAAACTGAATGTTCTACAAACCTAATAAATTGTACAGCCTCTGGCTGGCAAGTGCCATGTCTCAGTCACTGGCACCCTGAATGCTTGTCCTAGCAATCAGAACTGGGTCAGGACTCCGCAAATGACATGGGGCCCCTTGAAGGCCCTGCTGAGTGAGTAGGGAACTCAAATGGGGCTCCAGTCTCAGGCTGCTGTCCTCACCTCAGTGTTCTTTGGCTTTTCAGTAAGTTCTGCAGGCCCAGTAGCCCTTCCTTCCTTTCAGACCAGTTTGAACTTGCACAGTGGTTGAGAACTTCCGCTACATCCTCAGTCTGCCGCAGATAATGGGGAATGCCACCATTCCTGGAGCCATAGGAGCGCTCAGAGCAGACACTGGAGGCATCACTGTTGGCATCGTCATCAGAATACATCCCATATGGCTCATATCTCCTCCGCACAGGCTTCTTCTAATAGAGCCAAAGGGGGTTGCGAGTGAATGAAAAGGAAATGGAAGGTGACCACACAGAAACAACAAAGAGCTGAATGTATGTAGAAACACACAGAGACATATTTTTCTTGTGCTTACAGTCTAGGGAAATAAAAATAGAAAAGCAGTCTTCTAGTAGGCAAGATAGGTTATAAGCACTGCATTCCTCTGACATAGCATGTGTGTCTTCCTGTAGGACTAGGTCACAATCCTGGCTCCAGCTGGACTGGCTGCACGATTTCAGAAAGACTCTGCAGCTTTCTGCTTCAATTTCCTCATCTTTCAGAGGGTAATAACTATTGAGGCCTGTGGTGAGGGTTCAATGAAATTTTGTCTTAAAAAACTGAGCTGAGCACCTGACACATGGCAGCGAGATGCACCATCAGCCCTTCTGCAGTCAAAAGCAATCAACCTTGAGCACGGTCCATGAGTACACTAGCTTGCAAGCCTGTATATTTATGTTCTCTTAAGAAAGCTTAAAATTAATCTAGGCATGGTGGAGCACACCTGCAACCCCAGTACTCTGAGCACACCTGCAACCCCAGTACTCTGACAGGAAGACAGCAAGTGTGAGGCTTGCATAAGTAAGACTGAGACTTAGCAAGAACACCTGCTTTGTTCACTTATATCCCACATATAGAACTATATTAAGCCATAAAGAATATAGCCGTATCTATGTAAAATTGATATATTTTCAAATAAAACTTTTTCTATGAGTGATTAGCTTAAACCATAGAAATTTTTGTTTATTTATTTAGAAATACAATCTCCGTATGTAGCTTATTTTTTCCTTCTTTGGTACTATAATTTGATCTTAGGACCTTTCATTTGTCAGGCAGGAGCCGTGTCACTAATCTATATCCCTAGCCTCTCACTAAATAGTTTAGATTGTCCTTGAGCTCACTATGTAACCCAACCTGCCTGAGAACTTACAGTAATCCTGAGTATTGGTATTACAGGTTTTTGCCACCATGCCTGGCCAAGAAATGTCATTCTTTAATTACACTAATGATTATGGATCCCAATTTGCTTGGGACTCTTCTGCTGTTTAGGTTCCCCCATAATTATTAATAACACCCTGTTTTTCACTCTCAAAAGTATATGGATGATAAAATACATGGTAACCTCACTCACATATAAACTACAGCCCTAAAATAAGAAAAATGTCAATGAATTGATCCCTGAAAAAATGATGACATAATGGGCATGAGTTGAATTAGTAAAATGAAATACTCATAGGAGGAACAAAACCTGATATTCAAAATAAATACCAACGCAAATATATGTAAAAGGTGACTGATTCCAAAACAGATTCAATAGCATTGTAACTCAGACCAGAATTTCTATACTTTACTACATTTTGTGCTGTTTCTGCTAGACTCTAAAAGAAATATACTTGCAACAGAAAAAACAGAAAAAAATAAAGTTGTAAACAAAAGTTAAAGCACTGGTACCTTGCTCCTGGCGTCTCCTAACAGCTGTAGGCAGGAAAATATTGAAGGATGGGGAAAAAGCATAGAGAATTATGTCAGAAGCATATGTTGGGATTGTTCAGGCAACAAAAGTGTATGCAAAACATCTTTTAGCAAACAAAAGCACAGGTCAGCAAGCGTTTCATATCAAGGGGATAATAATATGTAAGATTGCATTCAAAATGGCATTTCCTAACCCTTCCATGCCTCTCCTAAGACTCTGACTTTTATTATAATTCTTTGTCAAAACTCTCCCCAAACCCACAAGTGTAACCTAAGCTCACCATTAATCTAATCATTATCTGTTTCTATGAGACATTCTGTCTGTCCTTGGGGCTTCCACCTCATAGGCAAGGACTCAGTGCCACATCCAACTTTTCTCTTCAGGAACATGTCATGTGAGACACCAAACTGGATAAACAAGAAGCAACAAGGCCAACAAAGAGCACTGCAGGAGCGGAAGCCAAAACTCAGCTCACCAGGTCTGACTCTGTTCTGCCTGCTAGAACATGACAAATAGTCTCTTAGGCAGCTGTTTTTTTTAAAAAAACAAACAAACAAACATGGTCTTCTGCCTTAACTGGAAGTTCCATTTAGCCATGAGTTTCTTCACATTTCACTGTTTTCCATCCCCAATGACCTCCATGTCCTAGGGGCTCTGAATAAACAAACATGGATTCAAAATGCTGTAACTTGGAAAGAGAAACAGTTTCAAAGTCTGTTCCATTCCTGACTCAAAGCCAGGGTCGAAGCAGTTACCCTGCACTCCTGAGCCTATCAGGAAAGCCCTTCATGAAAGGGTGATGACAGATTTGGCTAGTCTGTCTGCCTACCAGAAAAGCCTTCTGAGAGCTGCAAACTGCTTGCACACAGGCACCTGTCAAAGAAATCGCCTGGCTGAGTAAGAACAAATGGGAGAGCCATGAAGGGATGAAAGAGGGAATCACTACAGCCACAGATTATAAAATATTGACCGCGTGGAACACGGCGATATTAAAAGCCCCAGCACTGGAAAGCAGGACTTGGAAAGCAGGACACTGGTTGTGTACTTTTTTCCTTACAAGAGAATAAGTTCAAAATAGCAAAGGCAAAGGCAAAGGCAGAGATCAAGCAGTTCTAAAGACCATCTACTTCAAATGCTAAGCACATAAACTGGATTATAGAAGAGGCTGTGTCATTACCTGGTCAAGTGCATCTTTATAGAGCAATGTGACCATAGGTCAACTCTGCCAAGAAATTTCTGCTATAAGCACAAATAAGAGATTTACTCACTTTTTATTTTTAGACACTATGCTACAATGATGGAAAAACCCATCAGTGTTCCACTAGTGCTTCATAGCCTCAAAGAGCAAACCTTAAATTTAGGAAAATTTTCCTAAACGCTGGCGATCCATTTAAAAAAAAAAACAAAACCAAAACAGAATCACATGGACCCACAAAGGTAACAGAATATAAATCTCAAACCTCAAACTCTATAATGTTGTAATCATGTATTTAGGTTATGCCATCAAAACGTGTAAAGCAATAAAAGCAACAGGATGGAAAACAGGACATGCTGAAAAAAAAATCATAGTCAAAAAGAAAAAACAAAAAAAAGCCCAATAACATCTAAGAAGTCCAATATCATCAAAACCTCCTTGGCATTGAGGAGCACAAGAACATTTGATCCTTGCATTGTCTGGAAGACTAATTTCCACTTACATATACGCAGAGCTGAAAACATAAGGAAACACTAATAACATAAACTTAGTCAACATTGATATATGTCTAAAGAATGTCAAAGATAACCCAGGGCCCTGAACTGGGGGCAATTTCTGTTCAGAGAGAAAAACATGAGTGAAAAAAGCAGATGGCTTGCACAGACTGCACTCTTACCAGAGCATCCGCCACAGCTGCTTCCAAGTCTGTGCTGGTACTCAGAACTCGCATGGTATTCACAGAACCAGGTATTCTTCCTGGCTGGCTCAGCCCAAACCGGTCTACTTAGAAAACAAAAGCAAAAGATGTGTCACTTGGACTCACAGTTCCTCAAGGCTCTACAAAGGCTTCTGCATCTTCCACTAAAACAGACAGAGGTGCTGAGAGGCCCTTAGCCAACTTAACTGCGCTAAACTTCTTTCCTACCAGGGAAGAGTTGAAGTTGCTCATGTTTAACATTACTGAGCCAGGCCACAAAGCTTTATTTTAGTGGAAACTATCCAATGGTATTTTCTTACTGATGAGATTCTGAACAGAAGAGATGGGAACTTCCTAGAGAAGGGAACTGGGCTATGGGATGGGCCTTTCAATCTATTTAGCTTTCCTTCTTCAGGAAAGGGGCCCTGATGTTTGTTCAAACTAACCGGAAAGCTTCATGGTTTGATAAATGAATTCTAACTAAATCTGAAGTTAAAGTTACAACTTGAAACAAACACATTAAAGTGATCTCTACACATTTTGATTATGTCACTATTGTTTTCTAACTAGCAATTAAGCTCAATTAGTTTGGGGTACTTGCTCATCCTGATGTCTGTGTTACCAAAGATTACTTTAAAATTGAGTTAGTAAAATCCCTTAATAATCCTCACCACACTTAGAACCTTTGCTGCATAATATTATCATTTAGATGTCGGTGGGTACAAATTTTATTGGAGCGCCTTCAAAAGACTTTTAAATGATGGTCTTTATGTAGATAAACAAAACGGAAAGAATCCAAAGAATTTAAGGCCAATTTTAGCAATTCAAATAACTATTCTGGAGGCCATTAATGTTCATAGTAGATGAAGACTCCCTTTTTAATTAAAGTTCCATTAAGTGAGATAATCAATTTTCCTCAAGAAAGGATGGCAACTCAAGTTCCAATGGGACAAAGTCAGTGTAAGTTACACTTCAGAGGTGTGTGATGCTATCTATTGAAAGGAACTGTCTGGATTAAAATTCTAAGGTATAACATCCTTTCAAAGAATGCTACAATAAAAAATGTTTTCCCTGTGCAAACAAATAAGATATTGTTTGGACAAGGAAAATCTTTCTATCAGCCATATTCTAGTTTACTTAGAACATGGAAAGCTAGTATCTATCTTACTTGATATAATCTTTCCTACAAATCATACACTAGTAATTTTAGATAGATAAGACATCGTCTATAAAGCTGGTAAATTTTTAAAATAAAACATTATTTAGCTTTCTAGAGAAATATCTATTTCAAAACATTACACCTTCTACAACCACAGAAAACAATTTTGAATACTGTGAGTCAAGAGTTATACAGTCATGAATTTTTATAAGGAAACAAAAATTGTATGCTATACTATCCCCTTTTTTAATGCATATCCTGATCATTTCAAGTGTCATTTTAGTTGTCATATCTGAAAGGTGATTTAATGTGCTAAAAAAGGCCACAAA
>PVKN010037993.1:0-11142 GCA_004027915.1 Capromys pilorides
TAACAGGGCATTCAAGACTACTCAGTAGTTTAAAAATTACAACATTAAGCCCACATGTCCGGGAAATTCCCCCTGAGATTGATGAGTTCTTTTTATAACTCCTCTTGGTAATAGGACATGGTATTTATGTGAATCAAAAGCTGATAACCTCAGAATGTGTTAAATTGTACTAACCTAAGTCAAAGTGATTCATGTTGATGTATATGTACCTAAGGAAATCAACCCCTATAGGTGATAATGAAGTTTAGGCCTACTTGTTGAACCATATAGGAATGTAATTAATGATTTCATTCTGCTGAAGATTGGAGGAAGTTCATTTAGACCTTGTACTCAATCTATTGTCTAGTCAGTTTGTAAATTGTGCCTGCATGCATTGGTAGGTTACAAATGATTAATTTTAAAAATCAGTATGTGCTAAGTGAAAAGTAGTTCCTGTATAAAAACCCTGCTCTCTGTCACTCAGCGTGCTTCTCTGTCTTCTCTCCTGTGTGAGTTGAAGTCAGGAAGTCCCCAAGATAGATACTAAAGGCTCAAATTTAAATTCTAATTTGGACTCTGGTCTGGCCTCTGTTTGAGAACCCATAACAGGAAATAGAGAAGTAGAGCACACCTTTAAGGCAGGGCTTAGGGACCTCATCTAATTAGGACCCGTCTCTTAATAATCAGTGGATTAATCTATCGATAAGATTAGAATCTTCATGATCCAATCAATTTCGAAAGGCCCATCAGCTGGAGCCATTCCTTCAGCAGTATGGTAATCAGGTCCCCACTGGTGGAACACAATACCTGACACTCACACTGTGAAGGAGGAGAGGGTTAATTTAGTTCACAGTTTCAGGGGATTCAGTACATGATCAGCAGGCTCCTAGGCAAGAACATCATGACAGATGTGTATGGCAGAGCAAAGCTACTTATTTGATGGCAGCCAGGAAATAGAGAAGTAGAGCATACCTGTGAGGAAGGGATTAGAGAGCAGATATAGTGTCGCCCAAGGTCATGGCTCCATAACCCAGAAACTACCAATCCCCTCGATGACTGGCATTCTAATCAAGTTGACTCAATAAAGCTTAACAGTCACAAACACTGAGCCTTTCTGGGAACATTTTATATAACTATAACAGGGAGTGATGACAATCTTTACTTATTTGTATATAATTGTGGAGTTTTCCCAGAAGCAGAGGATCAGAATTACATATACACCTGCATGTGCACACACATAAACATAAATACTATACTGCCTAATTTTATGTTTCAGCTTAAGTGCGTCATAGGACACCCAGATTAAGGATTACTTCTGGTGGTATCTGTGAGGATCTCAAGAGGAGCTCAGCTTTTCTCTCAATGACTCCAGTAGATTGTCCTCTTTAATCATAATCAGTCTGCTAAGGGCCTTTACAGAAGAATAGAAGAAGGGGGCTTGCGGGTTAGCTCAGTTGTTTAAGTGCCTTTGTGGGCAAACCCAGTCAGGTGCAGGGGACCATGGTTCGATTCCCAGCTCCAAGTGCTTTACCAGACTCACCTTTAAGGTAGCTTCAGCCAGCCGAAAAAAAAAAAAAAAAAATCCTCTGGGCCAGCCAAATAGCTCAGCGGATTAAAGCATCTGCAAGCAAGCAGGCACAGGTGCAGGAGCAGGATGGAGTTCCATTCCCAGGCCTGCTGTGCCAGCCCCGCCTGTGGGGCATGCTGAGAGGGCAATTGAGAATGGGCATCGTGGTGCACGCCTGTAATACCAGCTCTCAGGAGGCTGTAAACAGGCTGATCACTACAAGTCTGATCTAGTAGTTAGACCCTATAGACACTTCCCTAAAATACAAAAAAAAAAAAGGTTAGAATGAGGAAGTCAGAATTCATTCTTTTCGCCTTTCCTGCGCTCCTGCTTGGGCTGGAACAGCTCATGCTATGGTCTCCTAGCCTCACATGAGATTCACACCATTGGCTTCTCTGGTTCTCAGCCCTTTGGACTAAGACTGTGTTGTAGCAGCTTTCCTGGTGTTCAGTTCACAAATGGCAGATTGTGGGACTTTTCAGCCTCTATAATTGCATAAACCAATCCCCCTTAATATTATTTTTTTTTTCACTTTTCCTTTCTGAGGCACAGGGCAGAAAGATGGCAGTACAGATTTCTAAGAAGAGGAAGTTTGTCACTGATGACTACTCAGGCATTGCTCAGTTACACCCACCAGGGCAGAAATCATTATTTTAGCCACCAGGACACAGAATGTTCTTGGTGAGAAGGGCCGGAGGATCGGCGAGTTGACTGCTGTCGTTCAGAAGAGATTTGCCTTCCCTGAGGGCAGTGTAGAGCTTTATGCTGAAAAGGTGGCAAACGAGAGGCCTCTGGGCTATTGCCCAGGCGGAATCTCTGCCTTACAAACTCCTAGGAGGGCTTGCTGTGCGGCGGGCCTGCTGTGCTGTGCCATGGTCATCACGGAGAGCAGAGCCGAGGGTCGTGAGGTCGTGGTGTCTGGGAAACTTCGAGGGCAGAGTGCATGAGGTCTGTGGATGGCCTGATGATCCACAGTGGGGACCCTGTCAACTACTATGGTGACATTGTCATGCGCCACGTGCTGCTCAGAGGGTGGGGGGTGCTGGGTATCAAAGTAAAGATCGTGCTGCCCTGGGATCCAGGTGGTCAGATCGGCCCCAAGAAGCCTCTGCCTGACCATGTGTGCATCCTGGAACGCAAAGATGAGATCCTGCCCACCACTCCCATCTCAGAGCAGAAGGGCGGGAAGCCAGAGCCATCTGCCATGCCCTGGCTGGTCCCTACCGCATAACAGGGATCAGAAAATGGAGGCTGCTGTGCGGAGACATTTATTTTTTTTTTTATTTTTTATTTTTTAAATTTTATTTATTTATTTATTTGTTTGCTTGTTGTGTTTGTTTGTTTCTTTATTTATTCATTTTGTGGCTGGCTCAGCCTGCCCTGGTGGTGGCGCTGGCGCAGCATGTGGTGCCGGGGATCGAACTGCAGTCCCCGCAGTCGCCTGAGCCCTCCTAAGCAGGCGCTTTAGACCACTGAATCATCTCGCCGGCCCAAAGTAATTTTTTTTTTTTTTTTTTTTGTGGGATTGGGGTTCGAACTCACACCTTGCACCTGCCAGGCAGGCACCTGTGCCACAGAGCTATCTCCCCGGCTCTTAATCTATGTAATTTTAACAACATACTATACTGTACTGCAAAATCCCATGATATAGCAAAAAATCCATGATTAAATAATTTACATTAATATATTTTTTAAAAGCAACATTTTATTTCTATAACTTTATTTATTTATATTATGGCTGGCTCAGTCTGTCTGGGGGTGGGGCTTGCGCAGCATGTGGTGCCAGGGATCAAACGGCGGTTCTTGCAGGTGCCTAAGCAGGCACCTTAGACCACTGAACTATCTTGCTGGCATAACATTAATATTGTTTGAAAAGCCATGAAACAGTGAATCTGCAAAAGTTGAACCATGACATAGTGAGTGACTACTGTATTACTGAGAAGTGGTCTCAGAATCAAACCTACAGGAAAAAGTGGAAAGCTATGCAGTTGCAACAGAAACCTTGTTGGAGGGCACACAGGTGGGGCTCATAGTCACTTCAAATTGGGAGATGAGTGGTTCAAGGAGGCAACATCAACTATCAGCGGATGCAGCCCAATAACAGAGAGAAATATAACTTTGGGTCAAAAGTCAGAGAAAGTGCCAACTTCCAGTTCATTTTCTCCATGAAATGGCACATAATAAAAAAATAAATAAATAAATAAAATTAAAAAAAAGAATGTTAGTTTTCTTTTTGTTTTTTATGCTTGTGCTATTTCCTAGGGCTATCATAAAGGACTTACTGTGGAGTACTGTTTTGAAATCAAGTCCCAAACTGTACACTAAGGATAGAACCAATGTACGGTAGGTAGAGCTTAAACCCTCCAGATTTGCTCAATTAGAGGACAAAAGAAAACATTCTTTTAAATCCTGAGCTGTTGATTTCAAGCAGCACAGCTCTGCCGGGGGTAGGGACACAAACTGGGCTTCGGGAGGCTTCTGTGCTGTGGTCTTAGGCAAACCCCGCTGGGATTCCCCAGCTGCCTGCTGATGATCGGTTCGCCTTGTCTAGCCACAGAGGTTTGTGCATTTGTGCATACCACCCACTACAGTCCTGGTGCTAAGTAGGACTGTAGGGAGGGTCACGATTATGGTATCCTGTGGCCTTGGCACTGGCTATTCACGTTGCTGGCAGTGCAAATTTATTAGGCTCAAGACAGTGTCTTTGGTTAAAATCGGGGCAAAACTGAAACACTCAATGTGTTTTATGGAGCCACAAGCTGCAATCCTGATGAAGGCAATTCAGGAAAATTTCACTGAGTTGCAGATTGAAACCAAGTTATAGATCTTCATGAATCTGTATCTTTTATTTTTTTTTTAATTTTTTTAAAATTTTATTTATTTGTTTGCTTGTTTGTTTATTTATTTATTTTATGGCTGGCTCAGCCTACCCTGGTGGTGGGGCTGGCGCAGCATGTGGTGCCAGGGATCCCTACAGTTGCCTGAGCTTTTCTAAGCAGGCGCTTTAGACCACTGAACCATCTCGCCGGCCCCGAATCTGTATCTTTTAAAACCTTAAAATAATTAAAACTAGCTGTTACTATTTAATGACCCTACTGCTCCCTTCACTTTGAGTTTAGTAGAAATGCTACAACTATGGCCCCAAATGAGTTGAAAGAAATAGCTAAAACAGGTTTAAATCCAGGAGACTATTGTGGAAAGAACATACATATAGCAGGAAACAGGCAGGAAATGTGTTTTACAACTTAGCCATTACAAAGAATTTGCTAATTGGAAAGGATGCCTTTGCCAGCACAAACAATCAACTGACCTTTACATTGCAACTATGTAGCAAATTAAGAGCTCTACCTTTAGGGCTTAGAAGAAATTCCTTTAGAAGAGTAAAATATTCCTTCACTTGGCTTCCATTAGTCAGGGCCCTAACGAACCTTCCCCAAGATTGTACAGCAGGTTTGTTGCAAGCTACTGAGAAGATTGTAAGTGACAGGGAAGCTAGCGAAATAATAGTTCAACAATTGGCCTTAAAAAATGAATTAAATGGTATAAAAAGGCTTTAAGAGACTGTAAACAGCAGCCTATAGTGCCTGAGATGATTCAGATTTGTACCGATATCAGACCCTCATACACGCAGGGAGCTGTCTGGACAGCAGCTATTACTCAGGTTAATCATGCAGTCTAAAAAAGGGGAAAAATAAGGTCATCTGTTTCTGTTATGGGGACGAGGGACATTTAGCTCAAAATTGTTCTGCTGCGCCAAAGACAAAACAGCCCTTATCTATCTTTTTGATAAAACCTTCCAGTCCATGTGCTAGATACAGATGAGGGTACCGTTGGGCTAGCGAGTGTAAATCTAAAACTGATGTGGAAGGCCGACCCATTCAGCGAAACTTCCAGTGGAGCCAAAATCATTTCTACTGGGGTCTATAGACCTATGCCTCAGGGCACACTGGAAATCTTGCTAGGCTTCAGCGGTTTCATTTTTTTTTTTAATTTTATTTATTTATTTATTTGTTTGCTTGTTGTGTCTGTTTCTTTATTTATTCATTTTGTGGCTGGCTCAGCCTGCCCTGGTGGTGGCGCTGGCACAGCATGTGGTGCCGGGGATCGAACTGCAGTCCCCGCAGTCGCCTGAGCCCTCCTAAGCAGGTGCTTTAGACCACTGAACCATCTCGCCGGCCCAGCAGTTTCATTTCAGAAGGTCTCCAGGTTTTGCCTGGTGAAACTGATGCTGATTATAACAAAGAAATCACAGTTATTATGCAATTACCCAAATCACTCCAGGCACTCTCATTACTCAATTGGTCTTTTTTCTCTTGGAAAAAATTGGAAAATTTATAAATAGCAAAAAACAAATCAAGGGTTTTGGGTCTCCTAGTCTTTATTGTTTTCAACAGATTATACAAAATTGCCCAGAGATGGAGCTAACTACTAAAAGAAAAGCAGTTGAAGGGCTGTTGGGTACAGATATTTCAGTTATTGCGTAGCCTCACTGGCCTGGGGCATCACCTCTGGATGTGGTCACTACAGATTTACCAGGGGTGGGCAAGGTTTCTTACTCTAGCAAAAGTGCTAAATTGCTAATTTGGAGGGATACAAAAGGTCATTTCTGATATTGTTCTCCTTATGTCCTCCCCTAATATACCAGTCAATCAATGGGGTTATAACATATGACAGGGTATGGGAGCATGGTGGCTCATCAGACGTTACACTAAGATTTCTGCCCGAATCAAGTGTTTGGTAAAAATAAACAAAGGGGAGAAAAAACTTTTTTAGGTGTAGGCCATTTTCAGGAGGGGCCTTGATCTCTTTTCCAACCCCAAGGATGGCATCTGAGATGACTTAGATGTCTGATGACCCTGTATTAATAATCAGGCCCCTATGTACCATTTTCAATGATGTCTATCACAAGGTATGGTAAATAGTCTAACCCTATGCTAGGAGTTTGTGGCTACAACCATTCAGACAGACCTGACCATTGACATACATTATCTGTTATGTAGTGACATTCTCTTGGCACCTAAATCCCCATCTATTTGCCATCACATGTTTATCCAATTAGATGATGCTCTCTGCAATGCAGTTCTAGTGATAGCTCGTAAAAAGGTACAAACTATGGCACCCTTTTCATATTTGGGACACCTTATTCAACAGAGACAAATTGTGCCCCAAACTGTTCAGATCCAGGTTAGACATGTTACAACTCTAAACCATTTTCAGACTACACCTGGTAACATTAATTGGCTCCACCCAGTTCTTAAGCTAACTATTCTTAAGTCCTCTGTTTGACATTCTCAAGGGAGACTCAGCCCATACTTCTAAAAAGAACACTTATACCAGACGCTAAGACTGCCTTAAATAAAGTTAATCAGGCTCTTTCTAATGCCCAGCTCTCTAGAGTTGACTCATCTTTGCCAATGTTTTAATTATTTGCTCAACTCAGTATATGCCCACTGGAGTTCATTGGAGTCTCAGGGTCTCTTGCAGTGGATACACATACCACATACTCCACATAAAGCTATTACTCCCTTAGATGCTACTCAACAAGCTTCTGTGTCATTCCACTTTTCATCAAAATGCTTCTCCTTTTTTGCAAACTCATTTGATTTGAGGACAGGCCTAAAAATCGTTAAAACAATGTTCTTCATGTATAAGACGCTATTAACTTTTTTTTTTTTAAATTTTATTTATTTATTTGTTTGCTTGTTGTGTTTGTTTGTTTCTTTATTTTATTTATTTTGTGTCTGGCTCAGCCTGCCCTGGTGGTGGGGGCTGGCACAGCATGTGGTGCCGGGGATCGAACCGCAGTCCCTGTAGTTGCCTGAGCTTTCCTAAGCAGGCGCTTTAGACCACTGAACCATCTTGCCGGCCCCGAGACGCTATTAACTTTTAAGTTCTACAAAAGATGGAAATGCAGCAGCAGAAAGACAATTCCATCGAATATATACAAACAGGCTAGAAAGAGTCCTTTGGAGGGATCTGCATACTGGACAGTGGAAGGGACCCAGTCCTCTATTAACCTAGAGCAGAGGGTATGCTGGTGTTTTCCCAGAGAATGATGAACGACTTATTTGGGTACCAGAACATGCTGTCAGGTTATATCATGATGCCAGATCTGAAAGAGAAGTGAACAAGGAGGTCAGATCCAACCTGGGGCCTATTGAAGGAACTAATGAAATGAATATCTAAGGTTTAAATAGATAAAAAAAAAAATAAAGACAACTGAGCTAAATTTTACTAGTATTAAGACAAAAAATACAAAATATGCATATTAGCTAGAGATAAAAGACTTTATTCCTTCCAGAACTTTTTGATAAGAGATCTCTGCTTATTGACAAACAACAAAATCTGACTAGTCTATTTATACTTTAAAATTTCTTTAAAAAATTTGCATAGTTACTGTAGGTTAATCTGATCAGAAATATATAGTTGAGTACACTCATAATTTTGTAAAGATGGTCATTTGTGTGTACTGTGTTGTTGTCCGTGGGTGTCATTTTGTGAACAGCTGTTCCCCCTTTTGTTGTTATTTACTTTTTTTCCTTTTTGGTCATTTGCTCACAATACAAAATGTATGTATAGGCTTAAAAGCATGCTTTTTCTTAAGTTACCAGAACTTAAGACTGGTCTAAGTCGTATCAAAATTGGTTTATACACAGTTTATCAAAAGGTGCAAATTAATTCAGCAAAAATTCCTTAGAAAAAATTTAATAATTGAGAGTCCTATTGATGAATAAGAGGTGTGGCCAACCTTTTGTTCATTAATGAGGAGCTCCCAGCAATTTTTTTTTTTTCTATATTTTTGAAATTTATTTATTTGCTTGTTTGTTTCTTTATTTATTTTATGGCTGGCTCAGCCTGCCCTGGTGGTGGGGCTGGCACAGCATGTGGTGCCGGGGATCGAACCGCAGTCCCTGCAGTTGCCTGGGCTTTCCTAAGCAGGCGCTTTAGACCACTGAACCATCTTGCCGGCCCCCAGCAATTTTAATAGTCTGTTAAGAGACACTCTCAATAAATTGGTCATCGGTTTACAGATAAAAGTCTTTCAAAAAAAAAAGACAACAGGGTTTTCTCTTAAAAAATGGCTTTGGTATTCAACTAAATTAAAAAACAAAGGTTTGCACATGTATATGTTAATCTCATGATGTCTTAAATGTATCCGGCTTGAACTGTGGAACTGGGTCAGTCTGGGCAACATAATGACAATACATCTTGAAAAATTACAGGAAAAAGAGAAGTCATTCTTTTTGTGGTGGGTGAGGGTTGCAACTACCGGGTATTGGACCCAGATTTGAACATACAAATTCACTGGACCCTCTATATTTGCACTCAGCTACTGAGCTGTATCCCAAGCTTTTTTATTTTTATTTTGAGACAAGGTCTTGCTAAATTGCCCAGGTAGAACCCAAACTTGTGATCCTCCTGTTCCAGCCTCCTAGAGTGCTGAGGTTACAGGTGTGTCCCATCAACACAGCTGAGATGCAGTAGGTGAAGAGGTAAGTACTGACAAGTTTTCATAATTAAAGTAAGATGTGGGTCATAGCAGAAAATGAACTGAACCCTGAGGAAGGTAACTGTCACAGACCACAGGGACCTGGTGGAACATGAGGGTAAAGAGGCAATGTGGAAACTATTGAAGAGTAAGAACAAACTATCAGCAAATATACTTTCACAGCAACTGTTTATACTCAGCAACAGATGTCACAATTCAATGGCATCACAGTCCAAAGGGCTAAGAGAAAGTAACTGCTAATCTAGAATTTTGTATTGAGCCAATCTTTCTTTCATGACAGGTGTGTTCAGACTTTGAGCTTGTCTGGGGCACACTGAGTAACGAGGAATGGTCGTGAGTTGCACATAAAATATAAATGCAGTTTATGTACATAAGCAACAAGACTTCCTTTTATTTACTTATTTATTTTTAAGGCTTCCTTTTAAACTACAGCATGTTATTATATTACTTTTTTTTTAAACTTTATTTATTTGTTTGCTTGTTTCTTTATTTATTTATTTTGTGACTGGCTCAGCCTGCCCTGGTGGTGGGGCTGGCGCAGCATGTGGTGCTGGGGATCGAACTGCAGTCCCTGCAGTTGCCTGAGCTTTCCTAAGCAGGCGCTTTAGACCACTGAACCATCTCACCGGCCCTTTTTTTTTTTAAATTATTTATTTATTTATTTATTCACTCATTCATGTTATGGCTGGCTCAGCCTGCCCTGGGGTGGGGCTGGCACAGCATGCGGTGCTGGGGATCGAACTGCGGTCCCTGCAGTTGCCTAAACTTCCCTAAGCAGGTGCTTTAGACCGCTGAGCTATCTCACCAGCCCTATTATATTACTTAAAAAAAGAGGGTAAATGGCCTGCCAGCTTCAACTTGGATAGGCCTAATCTAGAATTAGTAATTAATAGACCCTAAGGTAAAGAGAATTTTAGAGTTACTACAGGAAGAAAAGTATATTATGATGGAATACACAGATATAAGAAAAACGGTGGACAAAAACAGATAAAAATAAGTCAGCATATTAATTATTGATTATAAAAAAATAAAACCAAACCTAGCAAAGTAGGGAGGAGGAAACCTTAAAAAGCAGAAGGAAAATCTCTATATTTGTTTTCTGTGACTACTGCTGAATACCAGATTGGGTAATTTATAAAGAATAAAGGTTTGGGGCCAGCCAGACAGCTCAGCAGACTAAAGCACCGGTGTAGGTAGTGTGGTGTCTGGGGTTCCATCTCCGGCAACGCAAGACATGCCAGCTCTGCCCCTGGGGCACGCTGAGACAGCGATTGAGACTAGGTGTGCTGGTACGTGCCTGCAATCCCAGCTCTTGGGAGGCTCAAAACAGGAGGATCAGTACAAGTCTGAGGTGTATAGTGAGACCCTGTAGGCTCTGTACTAAATGCATTAAAATAAATAAACAAGGGGGCCGGCGAGATGGTTCAGTGGTCTAAAGCGCCTGCTTAGGAGGGCTCAGGCGACTGCGGGGACGGCGGTTCGATCCCCGGCACCACATGCTGCGCCAGCGCCACCACCAGGGCAGGCTGAGCCAGCCACAAAATGAATAAATAAACAAGCAAACAAACAAATAAATAAATAAATAAAAATAAACCTTTAAAAAAAAAAGAAACAAACAAACACAACAAGCAAACAAATAAATAAATAAAATTTAAATAAATAAATAAATAAGTAAATAAATAAATAAATGTTTATCCAGCTCTAAGTTCTGAAGATTCAAAAATGAAGGGCCATATCTAATGAGGGCCTTTGATTGGTGGGTACTTTCTGCTGAGTCCTGAGGTGGTACCAGAAATCTATTGGCAAGGCAGAGCAAATGTGCTTACTTGGGTCTCGCTTCCTCTTTTTATAAAGACAGTAATACCATCCTGGGGGTGCTACCCTTATGACCTCAACTAATCCCAAGTATCTCCCAGAAGCCTCATCTCCAAGTACCACAAATGCATGTACTTGGGGATTAAGTTACCATACATTAGGGATATATTCTAGTCACAGTAGAAACTGAGAGGAAATTACTAAATTAAAAAACAGAGATCAGTGCAATCAAGGTAAAGACATTAGTTGAAAAGATTAAAGGAATAGAAAA
>PVKN010037994.1:0-11141 GCA_004027915.1 Capromys pilorides
TGGTGATTTTTACTCACTTAGGAAAAGATTACTTGGAACTCAGATGTACTTTAATTTGGCTGGGAGTTTGCCTTCATTCAACAAGAATTCGCTTAACATTTACTGTACTGTGAATATGATATGAGTTAGCTGCTTGAGGATAATAGAAAAGCAGTGAAAGCTTAATACAATATTTATGGACTAAATGCATATATACACTATATATATCTATATCTATATCTATATATATATATATATAGAGAGAGAGAGAGAGAGAGAGAGAGAGACAGAGAGAGAGAGAATCAGGTACATTTACAGGGAAAATTACAGTGTAAATTGTACTTTGCTATGTAAAGGGAAAAATCAAGAAAAATTGAAAATTGAATTCAACTCAGACACAGGTAGAATTGGTATCAAGTGAATGAAAACACAGTAAAAGAGAGGCCCAACCACACAGGCTGAGAAGGTAGTCTGGGTTTTCAGAAGAACAATGCAGATGTATCTGGAAAGTCCCTGGAAACACATTCCGAATGAGTCCTTGAATATGAAGCCAAAGTGTCTGCACTGCATTGCCACCCTGTCTGCAGTACAAAGCCACTGCGGGCTTTTAACAGAGCTGTAAGCTTTCTGTCAGTTCTGAGAGGTTACATTACAGATGAAAAACATGAAAATGGAAAAATGCTGAGCAATTTCAATTGTTCCCAAAAGCAGCATAATGGGGTCTTTTGGGAGATGGCACTGAAATTAAATAAACAAGAGGAGGAAAATACAGCAATCATCATTGTCCTCCACGTCCTACCCTTCCTCCTCCTCATCCATTGGTAGTAATTCTCCATTGTGCTACCAACCCTTGAAGCAAGGTATGGAGAGGAGACACTGGAGACTCTCTGGTTATAAGCTTGTTGAAGAACATAGCTTAGGTGTCAAGAAGAACTTCTTGGGAGTATTGATTTATTAGCTTGTACAGCTGTTTCCTCTACTGCACCATATGTGCAGTTTATCTTATTTAAAATTCTGTCTCCAGCTCCTGGAATAAGGTTTGGCATATACAAGGTACTCAATAAATATTTTAGGAATGAAAAAATGACAAACTGTTCTAGGTTTAGCCAGATTCAATTACACAGAAGGCCAGAGTCTTAAACCTAATATTTTATTCAAACTGTAGCAATTTCTGTGACTCAGGGGATTTTTTAACCACTGTGAGAAATATATATATATAAATACAGTGCAATTCTTATCCTCAAATAACATTCAGTCTCTTGGGAAGTTATTTATTTATTCAAGAAATATTTACCAAGCATGTATTGAATGCTGTTTGCTTTGCTAAATACAGAGGATATGGGAATGAGACTTGGGGAAAAATAGCAGAGGATAAAGACAAACTCATACTGAAATGTGATACACTGTGCTCACTGCTAAGAATGAAGATTATACACCAAATTTAGTAAAAGATGAGGCAGCTAAATGCATAGCACAAAAGAAGTATAAAGGAAGTTCTCAGCACAGTTGAAGCATAGTGTAGATTTAACATTATAAAAGACTTCGTGGGGAAGTTGTTTAAGTCGAGCCTTGAAAGACTGATAGGCATTTCTTAAAGGGAGCCAAAATAGAGATGATTTTATAGAATGAAGGTGCAGCATTCCAAAGACTGTCCTAGTAGTTTTCATTTTTCCATATGAGTGGCCTGTAAGAGGAAAATGGTGGGATACTGTGCTGAAGCAAACTGTGATCTACAACAAGGATGGTTTGGTTGCAAGCCATGCACTTAGCAGGTTTTCTGAAGCCAGTGACTACTGCCGAGTGTCTGGACTATCAGAAAGGCAAAGGATGAAAATGCAGTCATTCTTTTTCATAAGATGCAGTAGCCTTGCAATGGATTGGATAGGCAGAAAGAAGACTGGCTAAGATGTTTAAGTTGAACCTTGAAAGACAGGTAGGTATACTACAGTTACAATAGTTGAGATGAGGGATGAAGGGCTGACCTTGGGCATTGCCCTTGGAAATGAAAAGAATAAAGTCCAGACATATTTTCAACCTAGAATGAGTAGGAGCAAATGACAGACATGTCTGGCTATGACAAATTCTCCTCCTTTCTGATTGCTGGAACAAAATGCTTGACACTACTCAGAGGAGGTGGCGTTTAGGTCAGTCCACAGTCTCAGGGGCCTTAGTCCACATGCAGCTGGCTCCAAGGCAGACGCATCATGGAGGAAGAGCGCAGTGGAGCAAAGATGCTCACCTGATAGAAGCCAGGAAGTTGAGCCCGAGCGGACAGCCCAGAGAGAGGTGCCCCCGGCCCCCAAGGCACATCTGAGTGGCGTGCATCCTGCAGCTGCACATTCAGCTAAGCAGCTGAATGGATTAACACACTGATTCGTATTGTGCCCTGTAATCCAATCAGCTCTACAGGAGTCTTGGACCTGTCAAGTTGTTAAATGACAAGCAAATTCTACTCTTATTCCTTGTTTTTCTGTCTGATCCCATAAACTTCCAGGTGTATTCAAAATTCTCTTATAGTGAAATGGAACAAGTGTCAGTGATGTGTCAAGCTGTCAAAACTGATGCTGTTTCAGTCTTGATTATAAATATTTAAATGAGAATGAACACTGTTTTCCTTGATCAGAATGAGTAACACAGAGAAGCCACAGACATGGGAATCTGATTGGACTTATTGGAGAGAATGGAAGTTTTTACAGTTACATAGAATATTCAGTATTTTAACAGTGTGACAATTTGAATTCAAAATATAAAAGTCTTACCTCTTTTGACTACCCCACTTTCTGCCTGCTTCCTAGCCTAAAGTTGTCCTACAGGACCTCTCATGCTAACCTTGTACAAAGTGGAACTCATCCCATTGTTGCATTCCTAATATTTGGGAAACTAATTTTCTTATTATTTCTGTCCATGCCAAATGGTAAGGCAATTGCTTCGGGTATTTTGTTTGTTTGCTT
The DNA here is from genome assembly GCA_004027915.1 of Capromys pilorides. Classification (NCBI taxonomy): domain Eukaryota; kingdom Metazoa; phylum Chordata; class Mammalia; order Rodentia; family Capromyidae; genus Capromys; species Capromys pilorides. The sequence goes on from PVKN010037994.1 coordinate 2,931, forward strand.
GTTTCTTGCATTTTTTGCTGTTTGTTATTTAGAGGCCTGCGTTGGATCACACTTTGTACTTCTTTTTGTTTTATAATTTGGACAGGGTCTACAGGGTAGACAGTGTCTCACTGTATAGATCCGACTAACAGTGATCCTCCTGTTTTCAGCCCCACCAAGTGCTGAGATTACAGGCGCACACCACCACACCCAGTGTCAATCCCTGTGTCAGCGCACCCCACAGGTGGGGCCAACACACCAGACCAGGGATTGGACCTTGATTGCTGTGCTCTGCCTAAGCAGGCACTTTAGTCTCCTCAGCTATCAGGCCAGCCCTCTGTTTTATACTATTGTTACTTCTGATTTTATCTTTAACCTTATTCTTCATGAATTGCATTGCACACAAGAGAAAGTTCAACTCAAATTGACTTTAAACTTCAAAGAGATATATTGGCTCAGGTAAATAGAAGACAGATACTGGGACATGAGTTGGAGTGTTACTCCTGGCATTCAATAATTATGAAGGAAATATTTAATTGTTACTTAATAATTAATTTACAATATCATTCTCCTTCCTTGTTGACATTATTCTAAGCCTGAATCTCTGTGATAGGATGCCTACCTGAATAAAAACTAATATGCCTTGCTTTTATACTATTGTTACATGCATAGGGAGAATCCATTTGTCCCAATAATTCAAACCTAAAGCCTAAGAGTCACATTACTAGTGCTGTTGATATCACATGACCACTCCTTAAGCAATCAAGAGAATACAATATTCCAGCTGAGTTGAGCCCCTGACACCTACCTTAGGTGCCCATAATGTGCTTTCTACTTCTGAAGTGAGTTGGTGCACTTAATTTGAACTCCACAATACTTTAAAAGTCAGGCATTTAGGAAGTTTTGGTGATAAGTAATGGTACCTGCTGCAGCGGGGTAGTAATTGAGTCTAAATTTTTAACTTATTGGCTTAAGATGCTTTTACTACATGGAATACCTAGGAAACTTGTATATATTTAGATTTTGGAGGCTGGAAAAATTAGAGTTGACAAAGAATGCACACTTATCATTAGATATGAGATTTGATGACATTGGGAGACGTCATGGTGAGCGCAGGAGGATGCGTGTGGGAGTGAACAAGAGGCAGCTCGGGAAGGAGCTAGCAAATGGATAGGAAATAAATTTGAAACAGATCATCAGTGTGGAGGTCGCACATAGACAGCACTGCCAGAGGAACATCAGGAGCTCTGTGACTTGATCCCCTACACTCGCCCTTCAGCCTTCTTGGTTCGGGGTTAGCTCAGAAGCAGCTCTGGAGAGGAACTCCTAATGGGACCCATGTCCCAAAGTGTCTTCACTGTATTATTTTAAACATTGAAATAGTCATAAACTTTTAGGAAATTTTAAGGTACACTTGAAAATATTTTCAGCTGATGATTCAGTCTTCCTCCCACCCAGTACAGTACATTATGAATTAGGGTATATTTCTACAAATAAGGACATTCTCTTACATAAGAGCTGTGTGACCAATTAAATCAGGAAATTAACAGTGACAGTTGTCATGTGATTTTTACACTGTTCACATTTAGCCAGCTGTCCCAGTAATGTCACTTTTAGCAACAAGGTCCAGTAAAAAGTCTTCCTTCATTTGGTTGTCTTTCATTCTTCAGCCCTCCCTTCATTTGCAGCACCTTGACACTTCCAAAAATTAGGAACCGATCTGAGCTCTTGTGATGTTTCCTTATGACCAGGTGCAGGTTGTGCACCTTGCAGTAACGCAATAAATGATACACTTTTCTCTCTCGGTATCCTGCTCAGCGGCACACAATTTTAATTTTTGTGAAAAAAAATGATAAAAACAACACTTCACAACAAAATAACAGAACAACAGTAATCAATATATGATGTGTTATTTGTAAAGTAATTACTCAGGGTGGTACATGGTATGGGCATAAAGCTTTCTCCAGTTAGCATGCAAATTTTCCTTTTTAGTGAACTGCGGGACACTGATGCCTGACTTGTGGTTTTTTTCCCCCTTCCCTCCTTGTCCTTTCACCTTCCTAGTTCTGTTTTCCTTTTGAGCAATTTCTTTCCATTTTACAGTATCTGTTGTACAATTTAGAACTTACTTTCTCTCTCAGTCCCAATGTTATTTTGTCTGGATACTGACATTGCTCACTTGCTCAGTTTTATTAATGTGTATCTGTCAAACTTCCACTGTAAGCTGACTCCTCTCTTTACAGTTACACAGAATATTTGAGGTGATTCTTTCTTCTAATTTCCTATTTATTAATTTATTACATCTGTATGGCTTGTTTCCCACTGTTAATAAGTTACTGTCGCTAAATTCTCCCACATTTCGGCAGCAGGAACCCATTAGAGCTCTCTCCTGTGTCCTCTTCCATGTCTCTGTCATTCTTTGAGCAGAGAACTTTCTTAATTTGAAACACATCAAGATGTTCTGATCTAATCTCTTGCAGCCTAGTCACTGGTCTAGGAATGGACCCCTTCTCTAAGAAACCCTGATACCTTTACCTTTGGAATTTATAGAACAAGATATACATGTCCTCTGTACTGTTAGGGCTTTCTTAATCCCAGAATCAGGACAGATTTTAGAAAGGTAAATATGAATCTATCCATCCATACGTATTCCCGTGTGTGAGAACACCTTGCCTCTGCAATTTGGAGATAAAGATCATCTGCTAGCAGAAAGAGTCTGAGGCTCCTGTGTAAGCATCACACAGTTTATAGGAAGCATGAGGAAGATACATTGAAGGTTTAATGTTTTAGGTTATAGGAGGCACATAGCCATTGGTTCCTAACCGCTCCCCCTCGCTTCGAGCACAGTTATCCTTCTTGCCACTTTCAGAAGCAGTGCTCCCAGTCCTTCTTTATGTGTTCTGCTCCGTTCTCATGGCTGCCTTGTCACTGGGAATCAATTCAAGACATTTATCTTACGTAGTCATTTTGATTTTGAGGAAGAACAGCAAGTAGCAGGAGGCCAGGTCCACTGAGTAAGGCAGACGAGCACAGCCTGTAATATTGTGACAGGTCTAACTTCCATTGATGGCACTTGGCGGTGGCATTCTCCCTAGTTTTGATCACACCTTGGCAAGACATTCATGAGTGAGGACTTGGAAAACTGCTTCAGAAAGTGGCAGCAACAACAAGTGTGTTTGAAGTGAGATAGTGTCTTAGAGGTACTAACAGCAACTTGTCATTTAGTGTAAGATTACTTTTTCATTTAAATGTTCACCAAGCATTTCATTCACAGTGTGCATCTATATTTATTTTGACATGTAGTTCCTTATCTTGTAAGCCATGAATTCACACTGATACTTTTGATCATTAGCTCATGCCCTGTGGTTCATTCTAGCTTTCTTCTTTCCCTAGCTGTCTCTCACTTCCCTGACAGGGAAATGTTGGCTTTTACAACTCTTAATGTGTCTACATGTTTGCCTCTCCCTTGCAGATAGCCAGCCTCCCAGCCCTGCTGCTCTGCCACCCACCCCACATGGATAGTCCGTCCTCTCACCATACTCAGTCTCTGACTCATGGTGAGAGATAACCCACACTTTCACCCTCATCACTTGGACAGCTTCCTTTTCCAGATGATGTCATTCCTCTGCACAGGTGCTGCCCCTGCCCTTGTACCCAGTGCCTGGAATCCTCCCAGGATTCCCCTCCACGTGGACATGTGGCTTATTTCAGTGGCTTCTGATTCTACACTGGGCCGTTAGACATCTTCTTGCACACAATGCACATATGTGCAAAGTATTAGGCGTGAGTTCCCAGGGAGGTGAAAGAAGATCCTCAAGGCTCTGATAGTTCAGCTATTTGCAAGTCTCAGCAGGAGGCTCAATAGGGAAAGAAAGAATGGGACTAAGCCCCACACCTTCCCTGTGCCACTGGTACAGTCTGCAGCCACTGAGCAGCCCTTGCCAGGAGGTGCTCTCTGTACATTCTCTCTGCTAAGTCCTGGAAGCTCTCCACATTCCACATCAATGACTCAGTCTTGTTATTGGCTCTGGTGTGCTGCACTGTCCTTTGTAAATTTTCATTCAATCTATTTCTCTCTCTCCCTCCCTCCCTCCCTCTCTCTCTGTCTCTCTCTCCCCCTCTCCCTCTCTCTCTCTTTCCGTCTCCCTTTCTCTCTCCCTCTTTTATAATGGCTGACTCAGCCTGCCCAGGGAGTGGGGCTAGTGCAGCATGTGGTGCCGGGGATCAAACCACGGTCTCTGTGGTTGCCTAAGCAGGTGCTTTAGACTGCTGAACTATCTCGCTGGCCCTAATCTACTTCTCAAAGATGCTAACTTAAGTAAGTCCCACGTGACTGAGAGGACTTCTGTCTGACAGGCCTTTTGAGGCAGTTGAATAACGTAAATGAAAACACATTACACTGGTTTAGAGTAGGAACAGGATATAAAATTCAGTGCATTATTCAATTAGTATTTATTTAACTCCTGTTATGTGACAGCCTGTCCTCGGCAGTGACAACATAAACAGTAATAAGTATCAGCTCCTGTCCTGAGAGAGATCACAAAACCTATAGGTGCGGTTAGTCATTGCACTGTGCTGTGAGAACATAAGGGAGGTGATCATAGTCTGCCAGGGAGAGTTCAAGAAGTGTTGAACTCTTACTTGAAGTGTTATTGGACTAGATCTGGAAATGTGCGGGGACTTTACCAGGTAAAGAAGTGTGGAGAGCAGTTGTAATGATCAGGTCTTCTACATTTTATAACAATGCTTCAGTATTATTAATCCAGTTTTTATAAATGAAATTTAAAGCTCAAGGATAAAAAGCCTTCCTCAGTTTTTTCCAAGTAAAACCAAGTCAGAATTTGAGCAGTGTTCCAGGACCCCAGAACACTAAGGGAGAGAAGTGGGTGTGGTCGGTCAGCATATAATTTGAGACAGCCAGGACATAAGGTGAGTGGGAAGGGAAGATTGCAAAAGGCATGTTGGAAGCTTCAGTTGTCAGTAAGCATGGAGTGTGACTTGGATAGATGTATATTTTATTTTATTTTTTATTTTTTTTTAAACTTGATTTATGTTATGGCCGGCTCAGCCTGCCGTGGGGATGGGCCTGCACAGCATGTGGTGCTGGGGATTGAACCGTGGTCCCTGTGGTTGCCTAAGCTTGCCTAAGGAGGCACATTAGACACTGAGCTATCTGGCCAGCTCCAGATGTATATTTTAGAAGCAAAACCTTGGAGGAAGAGAGCAGCGTGGTGTGCAGGACAGAGGCTTCCCCACCGCACTTCGCTCAGGTTGGCCACGGTCTTCCTTTGCCTTCAAGCCCTCACTTTGCTGCACACTCACCTTCGTGCTCTTTAGCTGTGCTGCTGGTGGGCTTTACCACCATATTGGCTGGGCCAGCTCTTTCTGCTTCTTCACGTGTGTTCTCTCCTCAGAAACCCTCTCTTTGTTTCCTTGCCACCTAAAGTTCCCTACTTAGTTATGTCTTATTTTTCTGTTTATTTCTTTCTCAGCACTAGTTGTGACCTATAATTAAGTTGAAAGTATATGTGTTTGTCTTCATTTGAATAAAAGCTCTGGGGCAGTGCCTTTGCTGCTGCTTTGCTATCTATGCCTGATGTAGGGTACATGCTTGGTATATGCTTCATGAATGAAGGAGTGAGTGAATGAATGAATGAGTGTAGGCTGGGAAGTCCCTTATAAGTCCAGCATAAACAGAGGGATGTCAGTGAAAGATGTCATTGAGTGGAAAGAAAGGCCTAATTCATGAGACATTGTACAAGTCCAATGCCTGTGTATAAAATTCTATGGACCAAGTAACTCCAACAATAGATATTTATTTTCTCACAGTTCTGGAGCTGTAAATCTAATATAAAGGGATAGTTGGAGTCTCCTGAGCCTCTTTTCTCTCCTTGGTTCATGGATAGTTATCATGTCAGTGTGTCTTTTCTTCTGTGAGAGATATCCCTCATGTCCCCTCCACTTACAAATGCAGTTGGTCCTCTTACAATAGAGCTCTGCCTTTGACCTCACTGAATGTTGATTGCCTCCTTCTAAGTCCTATCTCCAGATACAGTTAGGGCTTCAACGTGTGGATTTCTAGGACACAATTCAGGACATGCCAGACAGTTTGGAAATAAAGTAAAGAGGATTTGATAATTGGTTTTGAAGGGGAAAGGAGATGTGGTAAACATGGTTTAGCATTTTGGTGTGTGGTGCTAGATATTAAATTCATGACCTCATGCTTGCCAGGCAGGTGTTATGTGGCTTAGCTGTATCCCCAGCCCCGTTTTAGCAATTATTATACAATTAAGAATGGAAAAATGATGTCATTACAATTCAAGTAGACTTAAATATGTTTTGGCCTAAAAAGTGAGACATTTGAGACAAAGATAGAAAAATAAGATTTGATTTGTTCAATGTCACAAAATTGGTGAGAACAAGTAGATTGTATTGGAAAAGAAGCTTGTTCAAGAAAAGGGCAAGGAGCTTGGGAGGATAGCTCGGCAGCGTAAGGGCCTCCCTGGCAAGTGCAAGGACCTGGGTTTAATCCCTGGTACTGCATGTCATGCCAGTCCTGGAACTCCAGGTGCACCATGCTGGCCACCAAAACTGGGCATGGTGGCACATGCTTGTAATTCCAGTGGTGGGGAGGCCGAGACAGGAGGATCACTATGAATCCAAGCTGTGCAGTACCAAAGCAATCAATCAATTAATCAGTCAATCAATAATTTTATCTAACAAAAGGATGTGGAGACTGATTAGTGAGATTAGAAGGAAACAGAAGAAATGAAGAAATCATTATATGCGAAGAGTTAGAATATTTAGTTTGTTGGTGAGTTTGGTCAGAGACTAGAATCTGAGTGTTTGCAAATGGTGAAGGCAGTGTGATGCATCTGCTTGGAAATATGGCCTTGTGCAGAAAAGTAGTTGATGTTCAGTGGTGGTGGAGGCAGCTGGGCTCTGTCTGTGTTTTTCAGCATAGCAGTGTTAAAGATGTGTGCTTCTAACTTAGTAACAGCTGTGCCAGAGATTGAGTCTTGGAAGGTTTGAAAACTTGCGAAGGCTTAAGCTGAAGGAGCTGATGAGTATTAAGGGAGTTATAGCATGTGTGTTGGAATAGATGGTCATGGAATGCAGGCTAAGCAGTGGGAAAGTAAGGTTGGGGATAGACTGGAGATGCAGGAAGAGGACAGCGCAGGTGGGGCAGGCGGAACCTCTCTGTTGAATGAAAAGTTGGAGGTGCAGAATGATCCCATTTAGCTTTACCAAGATTAGTAGAAATGCAGGTTAAAACTCCTCTATTTGGCCATAAAGTTTTGCTTCAGATATGAAATACAAATAAGCAAAGCAGCACTGGTCAAAGCTGACAAATAGCCAGAGTCACTCTAATCCTTCCTGCCAGGATCACATGGGAACAGTGACTCCAGAAATTCATGGTTTGATTGTGTAGCCAGAGCTACCTTTCTGTATAATTCTCTATGCGATGTGCTTGGAGAATTTTTAGAACCACCTTGGTTACTCACAGCAGATCTCCCTTTAAGAATTTGTATTTTATGTACTTTATCTACATAGAACAATTTTGTAACCTTTTAAAAATATGTGGCAGCTGGTGGAATAAATGTCAACTAAAGTGGAGTTGTATTTAGGTTTTTATTACACTTTCAAATTGAACCTCACTGATGGATAGGTTGTTGTCACTCCTGTCATCGGTATCACTTCTGAGTGATGTTCTTCATTGCCTCCACTCGGTTGCAGGAGCAGCTAATAGGACTGTCTTCAAATACTTGTGAGACCATCCCCCAGCTTCTAAATACATTATGCCTATCACTGTTCTCTAAATGGTAACTGCAACATTTCAGTTTGCTCCTACTAATCTCCCAGTTTTGCTCTGTATTCACACCTCTGTGTCTGTGGTCCGTTGACTGACTCGCCATGGAAAGGTATGCACTGCCTAGGTCTTTAAAATTCTATCTGCCTTTGTGCTTCTCAGGTTTTGCACTCACTGGCAATAATGCACATAATTTTAGCTGTGGAGAATGTCATTAAACTAAAATGGAACATTTACACAGTCCCTTTTGCAGAGAATTTTGGGCTAGGAAAATGAATGTGTATGTCAGACATTTACAGCACAGAGAATGTGATTTATTGATTTCTGATGGCTCTGTTGGCATCAGTGTATATATTTAAAGAAGCCTTTATAAATGCAAATGGGAAAGGGCTTTCTGTCTTTTTCCTCCATGGAAATAGCTC
>PVKN010037995.1:0-11145 GCA_004027915.1 Capromys pilorides
TGTGGGGCGCCCGTGCGCTAAATGCAAACTACAGATTCAGCAGATGCTGTTCTGCGCCCGTCACATCCAATGTGCTCTCAACCAGGGAGAGAGGCCACTTGGAGCCCAAAGTCCCCTCCCTGCCATGCTCTGTCCTGGGAGCCGCCTCCGTCCCTCAGGCACCTTCCAACCTGTGCATCCCTCCCCCGAATCCTCTTGGGCTCTGTGGTTTTAAGCCAGGGTGGTTTTGTCCATCTGGGGACAATGAGCCACATCTGGGCCACATCTCAGTGGCCACAGCTGGCAGGCGGTAGAGGCCAGGGAGGCTGATTGGTCCCCAGAGACCAAGAGGCCCATGGCTGAGGAGACCTGTTCCTAAATCCTGGTAGACGAAGAACGAGCCCATCTATCCGCACACGGGACGCAGGAGCCCGGTGCCTCTACACCCGAGTGATGGCTCTGTTCCTGGGACAGCTCTGCTCTGCCCTTTCCCATGATGCTAGAGGGACACCCCTGTGACACAGGTGTCACCAAGGGCTGTGTGCATGTTGTGGGGCCTGGCTGGAGGCCCTGGGGCTGGAGACAGCACCACTGCCTGGACCCAGCACCCGTGGGACACCCTACAGCACGAGTCGCACCGATGCTACCACAGAGGAGCCGGAGATGCCCTCCTCCTTGCGGCCAGAGGCGATCTCTGCAGAGTCAGCTTGGTCCCTGGGCTGCAGCCAGGCTCCCCAGGGAACACAGAGACCACATGGCCGAGGGACCCCACTGTCCTGCCTGCTGGGCGCTGGCTCTGCACTGTGGCTGCTGCCTGGCGCTCTGAGGGGGAGGGGCCTGGCGGGAGGGAGGCAGGGCCGTAAGAACGTGCCCCCGCCAGACTTGGTCTGCCCGGGCTGTAAACTCCAGAGCGGTGTCCAAGCTCCTGGGATGGATGTGGCTGGAGAGCCAGTAAGCTTCCTAGCCTCCCATTGGCCGCCCTGCGGGAGGGTGCTGTGCGCGTGTGTGTACTGGGGCCGGCAGCGTGGAGTCGCATGCTGTGAGTGTGAGCGCCGTGGCTCCAGCCTAGGCTCGCTCTGCCCGCCGTGGCATCTGAGTGGGGAGATTCCTTTCCACTTGCCGACTGGATCACCTGGCCCCACCGTCTCAGAGACTCTGCTCCATGCTTAACCACAGTGCTACGGAAGGGAAGCTGCAGTGGTTGAGGGTGGACACCACTCCAGGAAGCCACACGCTGCTGTCCAGCCACCCCGTGGCCCTGGGACAGCGGTGGCCCTGCCTGAGTGTCAGGAGCGATGCGAGGTGGGAACAAGCAGCCAGCACCCCGTGACTGCCCTCGGTACGGACAGGCTGGTGGCAAGGCCACGCGGCCCACATCCACTGCTGGGCCCAGGCAGTCAGGTCTGGCCTGCTCGCTGCCCTCCCCGCAGCCGAGTCCACGTTAGTCCATGCAACTGTCCTGATAACACCGTGCTGAGGCTCTGGGGCTGCACGAACACAGGGTCCTCTCCAGGGACACAGGGCACAGGCCACGCCAGGGCTGGGGAAGCGGGTGCGTCCCTTGTAGACAAACCACAAGGTACAACCTCAGGGCGACGATGCCAGTGTTGCTGTTGGTCCCACCTTGGGCCACCTGGGGTCCCTCTCGAGGCCTCCGCCCAGCCTCCTGGGACTTGTGCCTGGAGCTGCATGGCAGCCAGAAACGCCCACCATGGCCCGGAAACCACAACTGTCGCCAGAGTTGTCCGGGGCTGCTGGAGAGCCACCGCAGCACGTGGGGCTGCTTCGTGGTCTGCTGCCTCTGCCTGCTCTTCTCTGTCAGGCTTGCGCTTAGTGAAGAGCTTCAGGGTATTGTGTGGCTCTGTCTTGGGGTTCCTGGAGGAAGAGCTGCTCACAGCCTGGGCACGACACAGGGCCCTCGTAGGCTGGGACAAGGACCAGACGCCCTGCGATGTCTGCAGCCCTTTTCTTCACGGCAGCTGGGTCTGCCTCTTCAGAGGGCCGAGTTTGGGCCACAGCTCCACTGTGGCCGTGTGTGTGTGAAATAGGCCAGGGGCTTTTCTTCTCTTTAACGAAGACAGGAAAGTGTGTGTGTGTGTGTGTACACGTGTGTGTGCATGCATGTCTGTTGTCCATGAGGCAAAATCAGTTGTCGCAGCCTGACCTCACTTGGCCCCAGTCTTCGCTCACTTCCCCCGTCCTCCAGCTGTGACGCAGACATGGCCACTCCATGGGGTGCTGCTCTCCACCCAAGTCAAGCAGTGTGTGAGGAGAGCCAGCCGCAGAGCACCTTGGCTGGCTCCCCCTAGCTGCGGCCGCACCCACCGCCCAGCAAGCCTGGAGGACGCGGCGGCTCCACACACTCACTGCGGCTGCTCTTCCCCTCTGAAACCAGAGACAGGGGAGAGCTTGTGCATGCATTCTAGCTCTAAAGAGACGGGGAGAGAAAGTTTCCCCAAAACACAGAGAGCAGGCTGGGCCCGGCCCGAAGTGAGCTCCACGTGCTGGGCGTGCGAGGGCTGAGCGGCCCAGGGCCACAGCCAGGTCCAGCAACTCCATGGCAACGCAGGCTTTATCCCAGCAGGCTCGGCCTCCTTTCTTCCAAGTCCAAGAGCACCCTTGCGCCTCCTCAGTGAACACAGCTGTGGCCTCTGGGGTCCAAGGTCTGAGCCTGGCCCTCCTGTCTCAGCGGGTTCCTGGGGAGCCCTCACCCACAGGGCCCCCTGCTCACTCATAGCGGTGCCCTCTTCCGGGACCTCCCCGTGGGTGCTATGAGCACCACCTCCTCGAGCTTCTTCCATGTTGGAGCTGGGCCCCCTCCCCCCTGCTGCCACCCTCTTGCACCTGCAGGCATGGCTGGCCTGCCGGGCAGCGTGGTCCCCATTTGCCTCTCTGCCTTTGCAGCCTCCTGTCTTCCAGCTCCTCACATGCCTTGGTGGAGTTGTCCATGAGCCTACTGGGGTGCTACTGACAGCCCACAGGGGACACGGGGACTCCCCATGCCTTCCACCTGGGAGCACTGTCTCCTAGCCTGCTCAGAAGGAAGGCTGATGGAGAGATGGAGCAGTACCCCAGCCCAGGGTCCCCTCCGGGGTACAGTACTGCATGAGGACAGCTCCTGACAGCCATAGCCAGCTCCCCAGACCTCTCAGGGACCAAGAGGCGATATGTGGAGCTGACCTGACCCTGGGCCACTGGAAAATGGAGGGCTGTCCTCAGGGCTTTGGGAACATGAACACCGCCAGGTGGGACATGGGCCACCCGCCACAGGATAGCCTGCTAACCCGGGCTTCAGCAGAACCAAAGAAGTTCATCATTAAAAACATTGTTAGGGCTGGCCAGATAGCTCAGTAGATCAAAGCGCCTACTTAGGCAGACGCAGGGGCCAGGAGTTTGATCCCTGACCTGCTGTGCTGGTCCCATCCCCAGGAGCACTGAGATAGCAACTAAGACTGGGCATGGTGGCGCGCACCTGTAATCCCAGCGTTTGGGAGGCTGAACAACAGCAAGGATCACTACCAGGCCGATCGGGGTAGCGAGACCCTGTAGAGCCTGTGCCAGGCACACTAAAAAATAAAAAGCAAAATGTGAAGTCAAACCAGGAGCTGAGGAAACCGCTGTGCTCTATCACCTGAAGATTTCGTTACCGTCTGTGTCTAGGTGTCTCCCCAAAGCAGCGAGAGTGACAGGACTGTGTCCCAAGTTCAGGGGGACCTGGGGGAGCCAAGCTGACGTGCTCGCTGTATGTTTTGATGACCTTGGATCCCCAGTGAGCTGGCAGAACTCTTCAGGTTCATCCTTCTGGCTTTTCGTACTTCTAAAAATGTACTTGCGTGTCAGACTCAGTATTGTAAACGCTTTATATTAATTGTATTGTAGTAGGCGAACACTTAGTGCTCTCATACCTGTACTCCCAATAGTGTCACTGCATGATTTAAAATGCGAGGCCACCTTTGTTTTATGTCACATCAACAGTCATTTCCTGCAGCTACATGGGGTTCACAGGAATTTTCAGTCAGTTGTATTTGAGGTGATGCATGAGAGTCCCTTTGAATCTTTCAATGGCCCCACTCAATATTCTAGATTTTCCAGAATAGTCTCCATTTCCAGTATAGTTAGCTGCAGATAGTCTTAGATTCCGAGATTAGTTCCTACTATTTCAGCATCCCCCAAGGGCTCTGCCCAGGGATGGCAGAGCTGGGCTAAGGATGTCTCCCAAGGCCCATGTGGCAAAAGAGTGGCCCCAGCGTGGTGCCACGGCAGGCGTGGCCTTTAGAAGCAGGGCCTCTCGGGTGGGCCTGGGCCACCTGTGCTCTCAACAGGCACCGCAGGACCCGAGCCCCTTCCTTTTCCTCTTCTCTCCTGTAGGGATCTGTTGGTCCCAGTGTGATCCACTCTACCCAGGAGAAAGGATGGCAGGAATGAGGAAAAGACAGACAGGAGGACAAGGGCTGGGTCAGGTGGTGACTCCTCTGCCTTTATTTATACTTTTACAAGTTGCAAGACATAAGGCTGCCTAGCAGCTAATAGCCCCCCGGCTCCAGGCAGGATGTTTCTCTCAAGGCTGAGGTAACTTGAATGCCAAGGCCGTGAGGCCTCACCCTGCCTCCCACGTGGGTCTATTTTGGCACTCCCAGCACCCTGCCGTCTCTGGCCCTGCACCAGCACCTCGATCCAGCACTCCTGCCTGCCAGGGCGCACTTCCTGCCGAGGACCCAGAAGCAGGGCCACCGGTCCTGGAGGGGACCCTCCAGGCCATGGGCAGGACTGCCACTGCCCACTGTGCTGCCCACTCTGTGTTTGCTAGGTGTGTTTGTCAGTGTCCTGGAGCTTGACCTCGAACTATGAGTGCCAGGTGCCCTTTCCTCTTGGCCTGTCCCTTGGTGTCCAGGCCTGGACAAAGTGGAAAGGACTCGGGAAATGGCCTCAAAATGATTTCTAGCTGTTGGGCCTGGGTGACAGAAAACAAGGCAAGTGACAAGATTTTAAGGAAACTTCAGGTCTTGGGTGAAAAAGATTTCTGGGTGAATTAGAGACATGGCTGACGTGCTAACGGCCGATGTGTGACGTGAACTCTGTGGAGATGACAGGTGGAAGGGCGCTCCTTGGCGTGTCCCACCTGGCGAGCCACCGCCCTGTGCCTTGGGGCAGGCCAGCAGAGGCGGAGATGCGCACGGTTCAGATGTCGGCGCCATCAGCGTGCAGGCCGCTGTTGCTATGGATCCGCATGTCCACAGAGTGGATCTGGAAAGCAGAGTCACAGCGGTGGTCCCCACGGCAGAGGCCCTGGCACTGCAGCCCCAGCCCCATGCCCTCCATGGGGACCTGAGAATCCTTGGCATCTCTGCCACTCCTACAGCATGAGGCGAGGCAGGGAGAGGGCCCTAGGGGAACCCGGGCAAGCACCACGTGGCTTTCCTACACCTCGGGGTGGTGGCTTTGCACGGTCAGACTGTGTTTCTCAGTACACAGCTTGGGAGGACCCAGTTCATACAGGCTGACGAGGACGATTTTCCTTCCCACTCCCTGGCCCATCTCCTGGCCACTGGTCTGGGCTGCCTTCCTTGGCCTTCCCAAGAGGCACAGGTGGGACAGCCTGGGACTCAGGGCGGTGGACGGTGTGTGCACCCTGCACGCTTGCTGAGTGTGTGCTGGCACCAGGACCACCCAGCCTGGAGCACAAGACCAACTAGATGGGGACCTGCTGTCAGGGACCCATCGTACCAAGCACGTCGGCAGAGCCTGTGTCACTCGGTGACAAATCTACAAGGCCACAAGGAGGGGCAGGAAACTCCCCAGAGGCAGAGGGAAAGGGTAGACGCTGTAGGTGGCCTGAGGCATCCGCGACCTGTCATGACATGCAGGTGGGACAGAGGACAGCTCTCCTTGGTGGACCCGACAGGCCAGAGGGGCTCCCAGCCGGAAGAGGAGGCAGGAAGGGCATGGCGCCCGCGTGAAGAGCAGACAGAGCCGCAATAGCCTTCCCAAGCATGCAAGAGGACTTAGAGGGGACGGGCCCTCAGACTCCCAGCGCCGGGCTGGCGTGTGCACTCGTGTGCACTAACGTGTGTCACAGTGGGGGACAACAGAGGCATCCCGGGAGTGGACGGCAGGTCCAGAGGAGGTGAGTTAGGGGTCCCTACGACACACCTTCGGTTTAATTTTCTTAATATATTTGCAAAAATGTCTGTATTAATAAACATAATAAAGGATTAGAATGTACAATACACATAGGTTCCTTCTAGGATTAAAATATAGAGCCCCGAAGCCATGGCGACTGGGTGCGGAGCCTCTGGGGAGCGTGGTATCTTGCAGCCTCAAGGGCGGTGCAGGGAGTAGGCCCAGCAGCCCTGACACCCAGGGCACCAGGAGTCCAGCAGCAGTGCCAGGAGGTGGCGCAGTGACGGTCCAGGTGACAACACTGCAGGCCACACAGCTCACAGCCATGGAGCCCATTCCTTCCCACAGCAGGGCGTCACAGTCGAGCAAGGTGACATGGGCAGGAGAGAAGAGGTCGCGTGGAGCTGATTCTGGAAGGCCTAGTGTTGAGCTGACAGAATGCGGGGCACATGGGAGCACGCCGCGGCCATGGGGTGCGGTTCTTCTCACCCCAAGGTCTCCAGGGCCACCTTGTGCCCCAGGATGGAGTGCGAGCGGGCAGTGCCACATGGGTATCGTCCCCACAGACGGAGCAGGACGCACAGCTCTCCCGATGGCTTCCCGTTTAGTGCCGGTTGGCAGACACATGCCTCACAATCACTGCCCAGCCCGTTCTGGGGCAGAGCCCCAGGGAGAGCCTGGGGCTGTCCCTCTCCCCAAGGTGTCCCTGTCCACACAGCACGACTGAACGACACCACTGGGTCTGAGAGGAAATCAGAGCGAGTGACTGCTGCCGAGCATGGCTGCAGTGTTCTAGATCTGTTCTTTTCCATTTGGGGGTCAGCGAGACAACCTTGAGTGAACAGGAAACTCGAGAGGTGAGCGCTGTCTTCATAGCAGGAAGGAGAGCTGGCGACGACTCCCAGCAGCAGCCTGGCCGAGGTGCAGCGCAGTCTCTGTGGCTCAGGACGCACCCCAAGCTGCCCGTCCGCTAGGAGACAGAGGCCACGGTCTGCAGCTGAATGCTGCCGTCTTCCTGCTTTCCCTTCTCTTTCTTTAGTATGTGCTGAGTGAGTTTACTGCGAAACCAGCCCACGTCCTGGAGCTCCTCTGGCCACCTCAAGTACTGCCGCTTCTGCACAAAGCCCCGAATGGCTGGGTGTTTCATGAGCTCGTAGGGGGCCAGCGACCCCAGGACCACCACGATGAGCACGCTCTGCAGGTCAGACACGCACCGCTCCTGGGCATAGCTGAAGGCCTCCAGGCACCACCCGTCCCTGAGGAAGTGCCTGCTCAGGAGGCAGACCACCTTCCTGCTGCTCCAGACGGCGGCCTGGAGGTTGGCCACGTGGTCCTCTCCGGGCATGAAGTCTCTCTCCTCGAAGCACAGGGAAAGCCTGTTCTGCTCCCTGTACTGGGTGTCCAGGTGTTTAAGCAAAGCATTCTGCACCCACCTGAAGTCTTTGCTACTGAAGCAGAAATAGGCATCATACTTGTAGGTGTCTGGCTCTCTTCTCGTGGGGCGGTCACCCAGCAGCCAACTCTGTGCTGTCTTGTAGCACAGGAAACAGAGCCCCCGGAGCTTTGTGACTACAAGGACAATCATAAGGAGCAGGGTCACAGAGATCGCAGACACGACAAAAAGAGAAAAGTGCAGGGACTTCAAGGTCTCCTCCTCATCACAGCCCTCTGTGGAGAGCGAGACGAGGGGCAGGCCGGAGAGCCAGGCAGGGTAGGCGCAGGACATATCCCCCGGAGCCCCTTGCAGAGTGACGTTGGTGTGGTTGAGCCACTGGAGGAAAGGGGTCAGCTGGCACTCGCAGATGAACTTGTTGTGCGTTATGTCCAAGAAGCGGAGCCTGACAAAGGAGCTGGGGTCAGGAGACAGGAGCTGGTTTCGGGAGATGTCCAGGACCTCTAGGCTGGCCGGTAAGCTGCCGGGAGAGAGCGTGGTCAGCCTGTTGGCGGTGAGACTGAGTAGTCTCAGGGAAGCCAGGTCACTAAAGACCCCAGGGGGCAGGAAACTGAGGTAGTTATTGTTCAGAAACAGAACCTGGAGGTGGGCAAGCCCCTTGAACACATCCCAGCAGAGCCCGGTTTCCCAGGCGAGCTGCAGCATGTTTTCTCCAAGGAAAAGGTTTATTAACCTGGAGTTTGCTGAAGGGCGAAGGCCTGGTGGACAAAAGGAAAGGCGGTTTTGATTTAGGATGAGGGTCTGGAGCTGAGGTTCCTGGAGGAGGAGGTAGAGATCAGCCAGGCTCTCTAGCCTGTTTTCTGATAACTGCATGAACTGGCCCCTAAGTCTGGTGTCTGACAAGCTCACCAGCTTATTGCCACTGAGGAAGACAGTAGGTATGCTTGGGATGGAAGAGATGGTCTTAAGAGCATTGTCCCGGAGATCCAGGGTCTCCAGGTTCCCCAGGAGTTGGAAGGTTTGGGCCTGGATGATCCCAATGTGGTTCTTCTGCAGATCAATGTATGCTACGCGCGGCAGCCCATGGAAGCTGGAGGTGTACAGTTCCCCCAGGAGATTGAAGGACACGTTGAGGATCTGCAGGCTGTACAGTCCGAGAAACGCTCCTTCTGAGATCTTGTTTATCTTGTTGTGGGCCAGGGTCAGGACCTTTAGGTCCTTGAGTGTCTTGAAGACTCCGGGGTTCAGGGAGAAGATGTACCCTTTAGAGAGATCCAGGCTCCTCAGCGAGCTTTTGGCCAGGCCTGCGAAGGTGCTCCCGTCGGGATCTGCCATGTTATTGAAGCCAAAGCCAGGGCCCATGATGTGGTAGCGAAGAATCAAAGAGGAAACCTCGCTCCCCGAGATGGCGCTGCTGAAGTTTCCCATGATAGCCACCGTCCAGCCATTCTGCGAAGCATCCAGGGTCTCCAGCCGCAGGCTCCGGAATGGATTCCCACACTGCTCCCAGTCCACCCCCCTGCTGTACACGTAGGTCAGCTTGAGACTGAGGAAAGACAGCGTCTTCCCTTGGAGCGGGTCAAGCTCGCCCTCGCATACGGTGAGGATCTTGTTGAGAGAAAAGTCCATGGACTTCAAGGAATTCAGTTCCCGGAAGGAAGGGTGGAGGGAGAGGCTGCCGATCTGATTAATGGACAGGTCCAGGTGGGCTAAGGAATGTAAGCTTCTAAAGTAACCATCCCTCAGCACAGCCTCTGAGAGGCCACAGGAGAACAGTCTCAGTTCGAACAGCTGGTGCAGGCCTTGGAAAGCATCTGGATGCAGGACATGGACCGTGCTATTGCCCAGGTCCAAGATCCTGAGGTTGGGCAGGTTCCGGAAGGCCTCGGGGCCAATGGTCATGGGTATGCGCTGGGACCCGAGCTCCAGCAGCTCGAGCTGCTCCAGGAAGGGGAACGACGTGTGGGTGACCGTCCCGATGTAGTTGAAGCTCAGCAGGAGGGTCTTGGTGGTGAGAGGGACTTGCGGGGGCTGGGTGAGGTTGCAGAAATGGAACAAGGCTATCTGGCCATTGGAGGAGCAGGGCTGGATTGGGAGAGCAGCACTGGCCATGAGCACCACGCCTGTGAGAAGGCCAAGGAGGCCCTCCAGGGTCCTAGGGAGGAGAGGAGACAATGCTGAGCCCGAGGCCCGCACCTGGGCCCAGCCCTCGGGCACCCCTACCACGTGTGGTACCCGTGTGGTACCCGTGGGCCCCTCTGCTTCTCTAGGCCCGGGAACCGGCTGCCGGCCGGTGCTGCTGGTGCAGACGAAGTCGTTCTGGTCATCGTTCTGTAACAGCCCTGCATTTTATACATACTGGTCATTTACGCCAGGGACCTCAAAGACACCAGGCCCAGACTGGGGCTGTAGCCAGGGGAGAGAGAGCGTTTGCCTCCCATGCCTGCGTCCCCTGTGCAGCCACCAGCGCCACAAAACCAAACCACTGTGTCTGCTCGCTCCTTCAAGATTTGCTGAGGGACACTGGAGAAGTCTGCAGGAAGGGACAGTGCTTTGCTTCCTCCAGCCAGTGTCCCTTCCAGCCCAAAGGGTCACCTGAGGGCTACAAATGCCCCACCGTCCCTGGTCCCCAGCCTCAGGCCCCTCTGCTGGCTTTGAGCTGGCCAGCACAAGCACCTCTCCTCACACAGACCTCATCTGTCGTCTTCACAGCATCCGACCGGGTCAGTGTCACAACCTGTGCCAACCCCGCCCTCGTGTTGACATCTGTTCCGTAACGGCCCAGGCCATCCGCCGAAGCCCGCAGGGGCGAGGGGGGTGGCACCTCTGTCTAGGGTGTTAGCCTAGTGCGAGCAGCAGCAGAGAAAGGGGCTTAGTACATGGGTCCCACGCACTGTGCTGGGGGACAGAGAGAAACTGCAAGGACCCCGTCCGTAAACCTGTGGCCCCCACGGCTTCTGCAGGCCTGGGTCCTGGGTCCCACTCGGTTTGCCCACTCTTCTCTCCAACCCACCTGGACATTCTTTTCCACTCACCTAGTATTTATTGTCTATCTCCCAGTTAGACAGTATGCCAGCATCTCAAATGGCGCTAGTGTTACAAGCAGCTGAGTCAGTTAAAATTCTGCAGGCATCAGACAGGGCTGGGCTGTCGCAGGAGCTACTGCGGAAGCCGAGACACCTTACCACCAGGGGAGGTGGGCACCCCCTGTGGGCCAGCCCTCAAGACCGAAGATCAAAACAGAGGCACCCACAGACTTCCTAAGGATAGAAGTCAGGTCCGGATACTCTGTGTCAGTGCCTTGAGGAAGCCAGGGAGAGCCACCGGCCCAGCCCCTCCAGGCACAGCCCCAGCTGCGTGACCACGCCCCCTTGCCATGTGCCTCACTTCCCCATTGGATCCTGGTTTAATCAGTTTCACCTGAGCAGTTACACTCGTAATCTTATTGGCTGACCACAGCTTGTCCCGCCTCGCGCCCACCGTGCGAGTTCCCATCTTTCCCCACTTGGGCCCCTCTCCCCTTGTGGTTTTGCTTTGCCACATCCCCAGGAGAGGCAGGG
Organism: Capromys pilorides; assembly: GCA_004027915.1. Lineage (NCBI taxonomy): Eukaryota > Metazoa > Chordata > Mammalia > Rodentia > Capromyidae > Capromys > Capromys pilorides. The sequence continues at coordinate 11,053 of PVKN010037995.1, forward strand.
TCTGGGGCAACCGGCTCGAGACTCCTTCTGTTCCTCTCAGACAGAAGTTTTCTCTCCCTCAGATATGTTCTGCTCTTAATGTCCATTGTTCTT
>PVKN010037996.1:0-11137 GCA_004027915.1 Capromys pilorides
AAAAATGCATAGAAATTAAGCTAAACAAAGGGAAACATCTCCATAACAAAAAATATAGTGCTCTGAAAAGTGAAATTAAGAAGTATTTTAAAAATCAAAAAATAGCCTTTTATCTTGGACAGGCAGAACCAATGTTGTCAAAATAGCCATACTATCAGAAATGGCATATAGATTTAACACAATTTCAGTAAAAACCATCAGCATTTTTCACAGAACTAGGAAAAAATCCTAAAATTGATATGAAACCAGAAGAGACACAAAATAAGCAAAGCAATTCTGAGCAACAAGAGAAAGCAGAAGGCATCACAACCCTAAACTGTAGTTCTGCAAAGCTACAGTTATAAAAAGAGTAGGGGCCAGTGAGATAGCTCAGCAGACTAAAGCGCCTGCTTAAGCAAGCTTAGGCAAGCACAGGGACCCCGGTTCCATTCTGGGCACCACATGCTGTGCCAGCCCTGCCCCCAGGGCAGGCTGAGCTGATCACAGAGTCCAGGCATACTAACCATATACATTTTTAAAAAAGATTATGGCACTGGCACAAAACAGATATGTGTATCAATGTGATGAAATGGAAGATCAGAAGCAACTTCAAGCACCTCCAGCCATCTGATTTTTGACAAGATTAGAAACATGCTGGAAAAAAGATAGCATCTTCAAGAAATAGTGTCAGAAGAACCAATGATCTACAGGGAAAAGAATGTATGCAGATGCATACCTTTCACCCTGTGCTAAAATAAAATGAAAATGGGCCAAAAAACTTGACACAAAAACAGAAATGCTAAATCTACCACAAAAAAAAAAATGTAGAGCTTGGAAAGACATAAATATGAGCAAAGGACTTCCTCAAAGGCATCCTCAGAACAGTGCACAAACATAATACCGAGAGTCAGCAGACAGGGTCATATCAAATTAAGAAGCTTCCAAACAGCCAAGAAAACAAGTGGCAGCGAAGAGACACCCTACAGATAGGAAACGAGCTTTGCTAGCTGCTCTCAGATGGTTGCTATCTAGAATATATAAAGAACTGGAAAAAGACATCTCCCAAAAAGGACCTATCAAAAAATCAGCAATTGAAATAAATAAGACACTTTTGGGGGAATAAGGAACTAAAATGGTCAACAGATACAGAAAAAGAGGGCCGTGGAGATAGCTCAGCAGTCTAAGGCCCTGCGTAGGCAAGTGCAAGGACCGTGGTTCGATTCCTGATCCCCGCCGACTGTGCCAGCCCCGCCCCAACACCAAGACCCAGCATGGTGGCACACACCTGTAATCTCAGTGCTAGGGAGGTTGCAAACAGGAGGATCTCTATGAGTCCAAGCTGCATAGTGAGACCCTGTACCAAATACATAAAATTTTAAAAAATACAGAAAAAAGGTTCAGTATCTTTGGCCATTATAAAAGTGCAAATCAATACAATGCTGAGATTCTAACTCATTCCAATAAAAGTGGATGCTGCCAAGAACATAAAGCAACAAACGCTGGCAAAGTTGTGATGGCAAAGGAAAGCTATACTGTTGGCGGGAATATTAAGTGGCACAGCCCCTTGGAGACCAGCATAGAGACTTCTCAAGAAACCAAAACTAGAAATTCCCTTTAAGCTAGCAATGCCTCTTCTGGGTGTCTTCCCAAAGAGTTAAAGATGCCATACTACATCATACAGGCAGAGCTGTGTTTAAAGCAGCAAAACTCAAAGACAGCTAAATCACATAATCAGCTCAAATGCCCCCATCAGAAGAATGGAAAAGAAAATGTGCTCACGTAGTGGAGGAGTCAGCTGTACAGGATAAATCTGAGTCAGTTTTAAATCATCACGCTAAGTGAAATAAAGCAGGCACAGGACAGTAAATGTCACATAGTTTCTCTAATGTCATATGAATAAATATATGCAAAGTAAAGAAGAGGTGGCAGGACATGGAAGAGGCACCGCAGATGGGAAGGGGGTCTGGTGACGAAGACGGCCACGCCTGTGGGAGATGGGGCTAAAAATGACCCTAAGATTCTATATGGAGATGCCCTAATTCTCCCCAAGGATTCAATTACGTATTTTTTAAGTGCACTAATAAAATCATGTTATACTGCAGGGTATAAAGTTGCATTGTAGGACAGGCAAGATAGCTCAGTGGACTAAGCACCTGCTTTGGCAAGTTTGGGAACCAGGGTTCCATCCCCAGTCCCACATGCCATGCAGGGTCCGCCCCCAGGGTGCACTGAGCCAGTGATCGAGTCCAGGCGTGGTGGTTCATGCTTGTAATCCCAGCACTGGGGAGGCTGTAAACAGCAGGATCGCTATGAGTCCAAACTGTGTAGTGAGACTCTGTACCAAAAACATAAATGAAAACAAAAACAAAGTTTCATTGTGATGGCAGGATGGAGCACTAACTTGTTCTGAGTGCCAGAACTCTTCGCTGTGGGACTGAGGAGATAGTTCAGCAGTCTAAGTACCTGCCTCACAAGTACAGGGACCCAAGTTCAATCTCCACCATGTAGGCCACCAAAACCAAGCATGGCGGGGCATCTCTGTAATCCCAGAACTGGGGAGGCTAAGACAGGAGAATCACTACAAGTCTGAGCTGCATAGTGAGATCCTGAACCAAATAAATAAGTAAAGATTAAAAAAATCATTTTTAAAACCCTCTTTGCTGTGTTGAGAGTGGGACTGCGGGCTACCAGTTAGTGCCTATATAGTATAATCACAAGACAACTTACTCTTTCTGTCTGACACCATTTTTGTGATGACATTGGTAGGATCAGAGGCCCAGGGACTACCGAGATATCCTGCAGCTTTTGAACCTGCTGCGAAAGGAGGATCTTGATCTTCATACTCTACATCCTCCGCAAGGAAAACATTCCTATTTCTGTACGTATCGTGGTCTTTGCTACTTCTGGCTGGCATTTTGTTGTCTATATTCTTTAAAAAAGGATCAAAAGTTGCCTTGCTTATAGCTTTTGGCATCTGTAATAATAAAAAAGTAATTTGGTAGCATTTGTTCTGAATTTACGATGAATTTTCTAGTCAATTTTTTGAGCAATCTAGCAACTTATATATTCATATTCTTCTACAAATGGAGAAAACTAACTTCAATTACTTTAAAATATTTGAAATTAGAATAAGATAGAGTTTTAAAGCAAAAATTTTAAATTTCCAATTGCATCTGTGTGTTTTCACACTGCCTGAGCTTTGGTCCAAAGGGTGGTTTATTCATTTTGCTCTTTAACACCAGGTCTCACCGTGGAGCTCAGGCTGAACTCAAAATCCTGGCCTTCAGTGATCCTCCTGCTTCAGCCTCCCAAGTAGCTGTGACAGTGGGCACACACCACTGTGCCTCTTTGTGAAATTGTTTTAAATACTTCAAAGCCACCCACAGTTTAATGACTGAGTTCTTAGTTTTAGTTTTGTTTTCTGAGTTAACAAGCAGATAGCACTACGATCTAACTCTTATCATGTAAACATTGACCATTTCAGTAGTAACGTGGCAAAATCTTTTAAAGTGCAAATTGTAGATGTCCCATGAAATTAATTACAAATATTCTTTCAAGACTGCCTTGAAGCACATAGCATCAATGTTTAAGTCTGAGAGTTGCAGCAGTGCTGACAGGCTCTACCCAATCCTTCGCAAATCACAGCAGAATCTCGTTCTGGGTGCGTATGGCATAGGTCACTGTGCTGAGCCTGCCTCCGGGCAGGCCGCACACAGCACACATCAGAGTTAATTATGTTCCAACATACTTAAGCACATGCGTCCTGCTACTAAATAGACATTCAGGGTCTGTTATTTAATCTCAGGCTTGCATTATTTGGTAAATTCAAATATAAAAATGAGATTTTGTTGCTTATATACATGAACTGTATTACTCACCTTACAGCACCTTCATTCATTGTGGCCTAAGTGAGCCAAGCTGTTACAAACCCTCATGTTAGAAACAGAGGCACTTGGATGATAATCCTGATTTACACAGAATCTGATGCTGCAGCTCCTTGTCTCAGTTACCCAGATGCCTAGCGACCTAAATTCTGAGTACCTGAAGTCTTCTCTAGTTGTTCATCTACTGCTTGCATTCTAGACAACAGTGAGCGCATCCAGGTGGTTTTGAAAGGATCCTAATGCTAGGGGCTGAGGAGACAGCTCAGCAATCTAAGTACCTGCCTCACAAGCCACAAGGACCTGAGTTTGATCCCTAGTACCACATGCTGAGCCCACCCTGAAATCAGGCATGGTGGTGAATACCCAATGTGGGGAGGCTGAGACAGGAGGATCACTATGAGTCCAAACTGCATAATGAGACCCTGCATTAAATACAAAAATTTAATTAATTAATTAATTATCTACTTATTTGGTGCAGGGTCTTGCTACACATCTCAGACTTGTAATGGTTCTCCTGTCTCAGCCTACCCAGCACTGGGACTATAGGCATGTACCACTATGCCCGGTTTTAGTGGCTGGCTCCGAGTGGGCAAGGCATGTGGTATCAGGGATCAAACCCAGGTCCTTGTGCTTGCCAGGTGCCTAAACTGCTGAGCTATCTTCTTGGCCCAATACATAAAAAAAAAAAAGGAATCCTAATGTTCATCTGTAGTGCCACCAGACCCAGGGAGAACTTGATGCCATCTCCTTATAAGACACTCAGTACTTTAATCCACTGTCCTATACATTATCTCCTTTTATAGTGAGTTAATTAAAAGAATTCAATGAAGGACATTCTCATATGAAACACTAAGGGACATTCAAAGTTTCATGAAAATACAGCAGCTAACAGCATGACCTGTCTTTAACTCTTCAGTGGCTTTCTACTTTGACTGTTATTTACTGTCCTTATACGGGGACTCAAAACTACCTCTTCAAATCCCTTAAAACTCCCCAATATATTTCCTCTCCTCCAATCATGTCTAAGTTTGATTTTTTTTTTTTTTTTTTAGATGCATGGTCTCACTATGCAATCAGACTCATAGTGATCCTCCTGTCTTGGCTTCCCCAGTGCTAGGATTACAGGCTTGCATTACCATGCCCAGGGTTCTAGGGCTGGCATAGCATGTGGTACCAGGGATCAAGCTCAGGACCTCGCACTTGCCAGGCAGGAGCTTAGACTGCTGAGCTATATCCCCAGTCCCCACATTTTTAAAATGTTGTTTTTCTACACCTGTTCTTTGGCTCATTTGCTTTGTTGTTGTTCTTGTATTCCCCCAAATCTCTTTTAAAATTTTAACTTCAAACACTTAAAAGATTGCTCTAGTGAATATAACGAAAAAGTTTAAAAATAAAAATAAATGAACTGTGTGTACATCAGTAGGCTTTCGCTGCTGGGACAAAGCTTCTGACAACTACAGTTTAATGAGGAGAGGCCTGTGGGCTCACAGACAGCTGGCTCCAAGCAGAGGAGCATGGCCCAGTTCTCACAGCCAAACGCAGAGAATTGGGGCTGAGCTGCAGAGGGGGGCAATGAGCAGGCGGTGCCCCAGGGAGTGTCTCCTTGGCCACCCAAACATGGACCCAAACCAGTGAGTTACTTATCTCCTAGATGTCTCTAGGCGGGTTACGCTGACCACCAAGCTTAGCCATCACAATATATAATTAAGAAGTAGAAGAATAAGTAGTAAAAATAGATGATTTTCGTTTTTGTAAAAATGAAACAAAAAAACCCTCCCTCCTAACAGAAGCATGGAACAATTATTAGCAGATTGGAAATGCTAACAGTAGCTTCTCAAAATCAAGCAAGTAATTTTTGAGACAGGGAGAGAGGGCCCTACTAGCTGGTGCTCTGTTTACCTCTGTATACTGATTAGGTCAACATGTAACTCTTTTGTAAATTTAGAACCAAGAAGGCAGAAATCCTAAAAAGACCCAAGAGAAGGCAATTAAATCAACGCAGTCCTTTGTTAAAAAAAAAAACTACCAACTAAGGAAAGCTCAGGACCTGATGGATTCTGAATATACCGTAACTTTCTGGAAGACCTAAAGCCAATATTCCTCAAACTGCTCATGAAATTGAAAGATGAGCACTGTTAGATAACTCACTTTTCTGAAAGTTAGCATTATCCTGACACCAAAACCAGACAAAGATCCAACAGAAAAAGAGAACTATAATCACTTTAATTAATCTACAAGGAGATGCTGGCAAAGATAATGCAAGAAATCATTATAGAGATCATACATTATGACCAAGTCGGTTTCCTCTCATGGATATAAGAATGGTACTATAGATGTAACTCAACCAATATATCACATGAACAAAAGGACACAATTACACAATCTCAATAGATGCAAAAACGTCTTTGAAACATTCAAAATCCACTCATGATGCATAAAACCTGAGAAACATTGGTATAGAAGATTGTATCAGCATGATAAAGGTTATTTATGACAAATCTATGTCCGACATTACGTTAAAATGGGGAGAGCATTTCCTCTAACCAAAACAAATGTGTTTACCTGTCCTGTTCAACATAGTACTCAAAGCTTAAACCAGAGCAATTAAACAAGAAATGAAAGAGATACATATGGGAAAAAAGTAAAGTATCATTATTCACAGAAGATGTGATCTTTTATATATAAATCCCAAAGAAACTCCACCAAAATAATTAATAATTATTTATTAATTCATTTATTAATTCATCATTATTCATTAATTCATTAATTTGTAGTAGAATGCAAAGTCAATACAAAATACAAAAAAAGATAGTATTCCTGTGTACCAATACTAGTCCACCAAACAAAAAATAAAGAAAATGATACTATCCACAAAAGCCTCAAAAATGGAATATTTAGGAATTAACCTAACCTAGGGAGTGAAAGATATCCATGAGCAAGAGTAAAATACTCTGAAAAAGGAGATCAAGGAGGACAGCAGAAATGCAGAGCTGTTTTCTGTTCCTGCTAGACATACCTGTATTTTCAAAATGGCCATGTTGGGGATGGAGAAATGGCTTAGCGGTCTAAAGAGCCTGCTGAGGCAAGCTTAGCCAACCACAGGGACCGTGGTTCAATCCCCAGCACCACATGCTGTGCCAGCCCCACCCCCAGGGCAGGCTGAGCGAGCCATAATAAAATAATAAAATAAAATAAATATTTAAATAAATATTTCTGATCAAAATACCAGCACTGCTGTTCACAGAACTAGAAAAACAATTATGAAATGTATACAGAAGCAGAAGAGACCCCAAGTACCAGAAGTGATCCTGAACAGCAAGAGCAAAGCATGGGGCATCGCAAGCCCACGTTTCAGATTATATTGCAAAACTACTGAGATTAAAAATAGCCTAGCAGTGACCTAAAAGGCGACAGTGGATCAGCGAGATGAGCAGAGGATGCAAAACCATCCCAGGTGCATTCAGTCATCTGCTATTTGACAAAAAGGCCACGTGCTGGAGGAAAAACAGCCTCCAACAAATGGTGCCAGGAAACTGGTTACACACATGCAAGAGATACAGCCTGGACCCACAGCTCTCACCATGAGCTGAAACGGAACTGGACCAAGGACCTGGGCATCAACACAGAAACAATCTTGTGAAGATAAAGCAAGTGTGATGGCTTTTGTCTGGATCCCACCCCCACCCCCCAAGCTGGACCTAGAATATGTGGTGCTGGGATTAAGGGTATGTCATTACTAAATTAATCTACTGGATTGAGGGGGGCCATAGTTCTGGATGTGGATGACGGGAGGTGCGTGCTGTGTGGTCCATCTGACCCAGCATAGACAGAACAGATGGAAAGAGGGCTGGTACTGCCGCCGGCTGCTGCCTTGCAGCCTTCTGCCTGCCTGGCCCTCCGTGAGCTGCTTCTGCTCTGCAGTGCCCCTCTGCAGCGCCACCCTGCTTTGTAGCTAGCCAGCTATGAGTTGCAGCCTCTACAAACTGTGTGCTAGATGATCTTTTCCTCCCTTAATCTTAGGTGTTAGTATTTTGTCTCAGCAATGAAGGAAGTACTAAGTCAGTAGGTAAAACTCAAGTACACAGGTATAGCTTAGGACTTTTTAAACAGAATCCCAATTGCACAATCGATAAATGGGATTATATAAAATTAACTTACACAGCAAAGGAAAAAAAACTGATGAAGAGAGATAATATATGCAAAAGGAAAAGCATTTTGCCAACTGCTCCTCAGACAGAGAATTAACATACAAAATATATAGAGAACTAAATAAAACTTAAACACCCCCCAAAATAAAAGGTTCGACCAAAAACTGAGCAATTAAAATAAGCAGACAATCCTCAGCATTAAAATGTCAATAAATATATGAACATCACTAGCCATGAAAGAAACGCAAATTACAACCCTGAAAGAGTGGGTACTACCAAGAAATCAAATACTAGCAACTGGCTATGATTTTGAGCATCTGTAGCAATGAGCGCCTTTGAGACCAAGACAGCAAGGGAAGTAAACCAGACACAAATACCGCATGGCTTCACTTATATGAGAACCCAAAATATAAACAGCTTAAGAGCAAAATAAAAGACACAAAAAGATGGATCATCTGCAGGTGAGGAGGTGAACAAGAGATGAAGGGAGGAGAGAAGCGAGGGAGGGAAGGGGAGGGAGAAGATGCGCTGTGTACTTGTACAAGTCTGTGATGAGTGTGATCGTTACGTACAAAAATGTATGACTAAACACAGAACGTATTTAAAACATTTTAAAGTAATTAAAATATATGACTATGCACTTATCAAAATTCACTGAACAGTATTATCACATGTAAAAATGTACATTGAGGGCCAGTGAGATAGCTCAGCAGACTAAGCTCCTTTTTAGGCAAGCGCAGGGACTGGGTTCAATTCCCCACACCACATGCCACGCCAGCCTTGCCCCTGGGTGCACTCAGCCAGCCGGCCACCAAGTCCGAGTGTGGTGGCACACCTGTAATCCCAGCACTGGGGAGGCTGAAAACAAGAGGATCACTACAGTCCGAACCATGTAGTGAGACCCTGTACTAAATACATAAAAACAAATTTTCAAATGTATGTACAGTAAAACTAAAATAATAATAAACAAGATGGTGTTTGGGAACCAAGAAGTAATACAGACCATGACAGGTTAGTCTTACTATCTTACAAATGTAAAACCAACACTCTGGAAGGGATAAGAGAAACGAGAATCACAATAGCCTTGCAATAAGACATTGCACGTGGAAACTACCACTGCAGAGAAAATGAGCTGTATGAAACACTGTGCTCTGTGTATGTGTGTGAGGGTACTCAGGACCTTGAGCTTGCCAGAGAGGTGCTGTACCACTGAGCTAAATCCCTGACCCCCTAAAACTGTGCTTTACTGTGCTAAATTTGTCTTTTTGTTCACAAAATTCATTTGTGCTCAAGCATGGGACTGGATTGTTCTCTTAATGTATAATTTAATTATCTTATAAATGTATACTCTTCCATTCTATGTATCTACCTCAGCTTATTCACTCATCTGTCAAAAGACATCTGGGTTATTTCCATGTCTTGGTTATTATAAATAAGTTCTACAATGAACACAGTTGGACAAATTTCCTGTCAAGGTTTGCTTTGTATTCTTTTGGATAACTACCCAGGAGTACGGTTGCTGGATCTTATGTTAATAATATTTTTAATTTGGGGGTAAATCTACACACAGTCTTCCTTAGTAACTTTGTCATATTGTAACCATACCAACAGTGCATAAGGGTTTCATTTTCTCCGTATCCCTGCTAACATTTGGGGTTTTCCCCTTTATTTTGGTAATGGGTATGAAGTGATCACTCATGGTGGTTCTACTTGGCCTTTTTCTTGTGATTAATGATGTCAAGCACCATTTCATAGGTTTGTAGGCCACTGCATCGTGAAAACATATCTATTCTTGAATTTAGTTATTTGATTTGTTGTTGCTGTTGTTCTGCTGAGTTTTAGAAATGCCTTATATGTTCTAGATGGTAACTACTTATCAAATGTTCAATATTCGATATTTTCTCCCATTGTGTAGGTTACCCTTTCACTCTGTTGACCTCTTTTGGTGCAGGTGTTTTACATCAAAGCAGTCTCCATTAACTAGTTTTACAATTGGTTTGTTTGTTGGTTTACTTATTTATTTAGATACAGAGTCTTGCTACACAATTCAGACTCATAGTGATCCTCCTGTCTCAGGCTTCCCAGCACTGGGATAACAGGTGCATATCACCAGACTACAATTGGCTTTAAATGCTCTGAAATTTAGATCTCTAAACCTATTCCTGGGTAAAGGCTTTATCAGTTATCTCATGATAAGGTAAGATATCTATTCCATATGTAAATTCTCTCATTTAAAACATGTTTTTTTTTTAAAAAAAGTTTTCATTTTTACCCTTAAAATTTTACAATTGTATTCAATTCATTTTAAAAGTAATTCTTATTGAATTTTTCTACAATCTATTCACCATTTACTTGTATTCAAACATGCAGAGCAAGTGGTCTAAGCCAGACACATCTATGTATTAGGTGACAGATGCTCCCTTCTCCTTTCATACTTTACCCCCATAATGGGGTGACAAGTGACACAATTTTAACTTTTTATTTATTTATGTTATGGCCAGCTCAGCCTGCCCTGGAAGTGGGGCTGGCACAGCATGTGGTGCCGGGGATCAAACTGCGGTCCCTGCAGTTCCCTAAGCTTGCTTAAGCAGGCACTTAAGGCCAATGAGCCATCTCGCTGGCCCAAATGACACAATTTTAAGGAGCTAAGGAATTATGGTAGACAAATGGATAAACACATGCATACACACACACACACACACACACACACACACAAAAGAAAAGGAAAGAGGGAGGAGAGAGAGGAGAAGGAGAGAGAATGAATAAGAGAGAATAATTCAATTATTAAAAATGGAATGAGATCTTACTCTTTGTCATAACACGTATAAGCCTACAGGACATAATGCTAAGTGTAATATGCAGACACAAGAAGAATAATATTCAATGATCTCCAATGTGGAATCTAAAAAATAAAAACATTGAAATATACAGAGTTAGAGAACAAAACAGATCAAAGAGAAGAAGGAGAAAAAACTGAAGTGGAGAGTAGAGGGTAAAAGAACCGGGTATACCAGGATCAACAAGTTGATCTGAAGCTAATGTATATGAGGACCATAAGTAATAAAATTATACTGTTTGTGAGGTTCATGCTAAATGAGTAGATCTTAGCATTTCTTGCTACAAAAT
>PVKN010037997.1:0-11137 GCA_004027915.1 Capromys pilorides
GAGAAAGTAGTTGTATGCATAGTCCAATATTTCATAATAGTAGTGGGTTATCAGCAGAACTGGCATTGTCAGAAGCTGTTGACTTGAGCCCTTTTCAGCTCAGCATACTTATCTGGTTTTACTTTATATGCCTCATGGTTAAACTTTTCTGCTGGGTGGTTAAGGTCAAGTTAAAGCAAGACCTATATAACAAAACATGTAACTTTTGTATCTGACAAGGTCAGTTAAATCCCCTCAGGATTTACCTTGAAACTATGTACAGGATTTTGTAGAACTTTTGTCAGTGTCAGCCATCTGGATGAGTCACGGCCATTGCTTGACCCATTTGCTCTCTCTGAAAGCCTGAGGAAACGTTTTCTCTCTGGGTGACTCTCCTTAGGTATACTATACATCATTGATTCCTTTCTTCTGTGGCCCTATAATCTCCTTGAACAGAAAATTTGGGACACCATTGAGTTATAGGATGTTACAGTACAGGTTCTGTTATGTCCTGAGTGCTCACTGACCTTTAAGGGCTAGGGCCAAAATATTGGCTATCCTTGTAATCCTTCTTTTTCTCTAATTTTTTGGTCTACAAACTTAAGTTGTTAACCCTCCAGAAGAGAAGCTTTGTGATACTATTACTGTATAACATAAGTACTTGAGCTTAACATCACTGTCTTTCTGGATATCAAATACCTTAGCAGACTATCTGCAAACAGGATTGCTAAGGGAAGGGTCTACGAGGTGTTCAGGGTCTCACTACTAGATCAGACTTGTAGTGATCCGCCTGTTTGTAGCTCCCCAAGAGCTAGGGTTAAAGGCACACACCACCATGCCGAGTCTCAATTGCCATCTCAGCATGTTCAGGCCTGGGGATCAAACCCTCCACCCCTGCACCTGCTTGCAGGGGCTTTCATCCCCTGACCTATTTAGCCAGCCCTCGATTACATGTTTTTGTGGAGTTGATGCACATATGTGTACGCAACTTGTCTTAACTCTCTTTTCTTCATGCCCTTGTTCCCCTTCCCCTTCGAGAAAAGTCTAGCTTCTATTAGCTTCTATTTTGCTGTTTCTTTACTATTCAGAGTTCTCATATAAGAGAAACCATGCACTACTGAAGCTTGTGTTTCTGGCTTACTGAGACTGTGATTGTCCTCTCCTGGCCTCATCATTACGTCATCATTACGGAATGCGTCATCATTACGAAACCTACAGCTGAATGGATGCGTTAGGAAAAGTATTCCCAGTTACACTGTTTGAATTGTTTTGTGGAGTTTTTTCTCAATGAAAGTGAGTATTTCTGAATGACAAAGTGACAAGAAAAGCTTAGAGCATGATTCTAAAGTGCTTAGGGATGTGGCATGCAAAGAGAAACTCTTGGGTTTTTACAAGAGTAACCGTGTGATAGGTGAAGAAGATGACCCTGGATGCAGTACTCATGGTGTAGCACCTGAGCTGTCTTAACGCCCTAGCCCACCAGTTTGTATGAATTTATAGAAAAAAAAAACACATAAAACTTTAAAATGGAATGGGGAAGTTTTTCCTGGGATGGTTTAATTTGTGTATTTGAACCATAGTGTCAGGTTTTAATGACCCCTTTCCCTCTTGTGGCCCTGCGCAGTGACTCCAGCTGTGCAGTGCAAAGCTTAGTGCAGCTCCCATGGGACCCTGGAGACTTAGGCGGCCTTGGGGACTTGGCCTTCAGCTATGACAACTTTGAAAAGAAGTTCAGGTCCTCTTGGCTTCTTTCCTTTTTACTTGGTATTTTTTTTTCCACAAGAAATTTGAATCTGACTTATTTTTAGGAACTGGCCCATGAAATAGAACTTAGCGGTTTTAATTTCACTGTTTTTTTTTTTTTCTTCTCTTAGGTAAAAAATAAGATACATGCATCCTGGTTTCCATGACTGCAAAAGCATCAAAGCTTTCTTCTTTTACTTGTATACTTTAAGACGTACTAGTTTTGGAGTGTTCTTTGTATTTCTTGCTTGAGTTCCCTAAGCTTTTCTAACCTTTTCCCTTAAATACCTCACTAACTCTAAGGAACCTTCGAATAATGACATCATCAGAACACTCTAAAATTAATCTACCCAAATATTAATTTCCATTTATTTCTGGGACTTTTCACCATAAAAATTCTATTTATTCTATTTTTCCCCCCTGGGTGTCATTCCCTGTCTTATTCCTTTTCTGTCTTAGAAAGATTTCGATCTCCGTTTACATGAAGACTGACATAAATTTCTTTACCAGCCCCATGGGGTTGATGTAAGCTAGAGTAGAATTATTTGCTACTGAGATTAGCTTATCAGAAATATGAAGACTCTTGTTTTCTTCCCACTCTACTGAGTCTCTTGTGAGTTCTCACTAGAACAGGCATGTGAGGAGATACATGCAAATTTATTATCGAGTATTTCCATTACAAAAATTACTGAACAGTGTGTATGTGGACGGGAGCTTGTTTTCAAGTCTGGCAGTGCTAGAAGGCTGCTATGTGTTCTACAACCTTGGTAGGTTTCAGCTATGAGAATTAAGATTAGAAGAATTAGGGAAAAAATGGCAAACAATCAAAATGCTTAATTGTCAAAACCGTAGAAATGAGGACAAATGTACCATATTGGTGACAACAGAATATGTCACAGTCACTACTTTTGTTCCAGAGTTAGTTTTCCTGAGTTAGTGGCCTCTACTTAACCTCCTCCCTCAGCTTCTTGACACATATTTTTTTTTTTTTTAATAATTGAGAGTTTGGCCAGGATTGGAAACAGAGGTGTGAAAAATGACAAGAGTGGCTGTTTTTGCAGTACTTCTAGCTGGAAGGGGTAAGAGTAGGAATTTTAAAATGTCTTGAGAAAGTTTGTTCTCAAGAAAATTCTAGCTGGAAGGCTTTTTTCTTTTTTCTTTATTTATTTTTAATATGAAACTTAAGTTAGCATTCCAATGAGAATGGTAACTGACGTGGACATGAAGAGTAATTACAACTATTCTAACATCTTTGTGCCTCTGTGGTATGTTCTAGAGCTTTCTATGTTCTTCTACACCTTTCTCCTCTGATGGCCACAAGCACCCTAGAAGGCAGCATGTTTGGTGACACTACTTTCTTTGTATAAAGAGGAAGCCGGACACACAATGCTCAGAGCCAAGTTCATTGTATGTTTGCTTTTGCCTGGTAGTCACTGATATAGCTTTCCATTTTTTGTTCTATTTGGGAATCAAGGATATTGGACATAGTAGCTTTGTGTTCCATTCCCAGAACCATGTGTGAATTCAGATGCAATTCCTTACATTATGAAAAGCATAAAACAATGTGTGGTAAGTGGTACATTCTGCTGTCCTTAGGCTGTGCAGCTTCTCAGAGTCAAGACATTTGATAGGTTGCTCTGCTGTTTTCAAACATAATGAGAAATTACATGTGAAGTTGATTTGAAAGTATAATAGCAATCAGACTATTCCTAATTCCTAGTGATTAGTCTATGATTCCAATAAGCAAGGATTTAAATTATAACACAGAGAGTTATTGATGCCTATAGCCATAGGACATAAAAGCTGGATATCTTATCATTTGAAGAGTTTAACTAATTTGAAGTGTAGCACTTCAAATTCTAGTTTGTTAGAACTCTCTCGCACACTTTTAATGTGATAACTTGTCAGTGACATTATTATGTAGCCTGAGTGGTAATTTTATCTTTGAACTCATCTGATGGCCTTTCTAAGTAGCATCATCTTCGTTGGATAGATGCATATGGAATATGACTTTTCTTAAGCACATCTTGGAGATTGCAATGACTGTTTTGGTTTTGATAACCTGCACTGAAATAAAGAAATAAATACTTTAATTAAATAAATATAAAGTCTGTACAAAATCCACCTGAGGATGCAGATATTTTGATCTCAGAATATTTGTGTGATCACTGTTACACTTGTTGAAGCTCAGCCCAGGAATTAGAATAGAGAGGTACATAGGCTGTAGTTCAAAACCTGGTAACTGGGGTCAGGGAGACAGCTCAATGGAATAAGTGCTGGACGGGCAAGCACAAGGTCCTGAGTTCAAACCCTGGTACCACCAAAACAAACAAACAAACAAACAAACAAAAAAAAAGACAGCTGTGTAACTCCAGAATCAATATATTCACTATTCAACTATAACCACATACAAAAGTTTTATTATTTATATACATTGTATTTTAGTGCTTGATAGTAAGTCCTTAAATTCCATATTTAAACACTGATATGGAGAAGTATAATTATATAGAATATTACACTTTTATGGCTCATGTGTAAAAATTTCAGAAAGAGAGAATGATGGTTAATTTTATACATCAACTTAACTGTGGTACTGGATGCCCAGGTGAAAATGAATTTTGGGTGTGTCTGGGAGGGTGTTTCACTTGTACTGATGGATCCAGGAAAGTTGGCTGGGAAGGGCATCATGCAATTTGTTGAGGGATTACATAGAAAAGGAAATGTAGGAAGGGGAAATTCATTCTTTTTCTTCCTGTGCATCTTCTGGAGCTGAGCCAGCCCTTCTCACCCCATCTTCTCCTGTCCTTGGGCTGGGATTTACAGCACTGGTTCTGCTGTCTGCCATGTTTGGGGGCTTGGATTGGAACTCTGCCACCAGCTCTCCCAAGTCTCCTCCTTGCAGATAGCAGTTGTGGGATTTCCTGGACTCAATACTTGCGGGAGCCAGCTGCATGACTACTACAGGAAATTTCAGCTGAGTAGAAGTCAGAACCTATGATTGGAGAAAGTGGTTGGAAGTTTGACTTAACTCCCTGGAGAGGTGGTACATTTTCTGTCAGTAGAAATAATTTAGTACATACTTTTCTGGGGCTTCTAGCATTGGGTAAAATCTGTTTGGGTGGGAGAATCATTTGAACCAGATACCAGCCTCAATCTGGACCTCGCTGTATCCAGAGCATCTTGGAAGTTCTTGTGACTCACTGCTGATAGATACATCAGCTTCAAGAAAGAATGTCAGATTATTAGTGTAGAAAGAACTCCAGAAACTGCTTCATCCTTGTCCTTCTCTTCTCAGAGGAGAAAAATGGGCCCTAGAGAATGCAGAGGTCTGTTCCAAGATCAAATTTCTAATATGGTGCAGGAGATTTGATTGAGAGGAGGTTATCCTTTTGGTTTTATGTAGACCTATGGCTGTATTCTCAGTAGCTATCTAGATGGTGTTGGGAACTAGACACCTGCTGAGTCCCTGGTCTTTCATTTCAGTTTTTATGTGGCATATGCAACTGACAACCAGTTTTGCACATAAATAATCAAAGGTGAATTGTATTTTATCATTCTATACGTTTTGTTTAAATTTATGTACATTTATCACAGTCGGAATGTGTCTTATGTATTTTCTCCTAAGAGCAAGAGGGAAGGTCAGCACTAGATTGCCAATGAGAGGTCAGTGGTGAGAGTCCTCCGTCCTCTTCTCTGGGTTGGCTGCCGTTCCTTGGAGGGTAGGAGTCAGGTTGAATGGTGCTGGTACTGAGTCGGAGGGCATCACAAAAGCCATGCAGGCTGGGGAAACAGTGAAATGCCCATGTGCTGACTGATAATTAGCCATGATTCTGAGTCTCTGAGCGTCCCTGCCCTACACTGCCCTTCTGATGCCTCTGGTTGCCTCTGACCCCACCCCCGTGTGGGCCTCCCAACAGCAGAGCATCTCAGAGGTTCACACTTTCTCCTAGTTAAGTGGGTCCTGAAAAGTAGTTTCTAGTCAAAATCGATGGGGCTTTTGGTTGACAATCTTGGTTTAGGTCACCTGAGGCAACCTCTAGGACCCATTTTTTTTTAGTGAATCTGGCTGTTTGGAAATGACTATAAGTGGCATTCTGGTTCCACAGGGAGTTGTAAAATAATCAAAGGCTGGTCATATGCTCCATCTTCTGAGAATACTTGGACTTGGATCCCTTCCAAGGCCCAACCTATGCCACCTCCAGGTCTTCTGGGCCTGAGGATGCTCTAGTCACTTAGACTTTCTTAGGATCCCATGTTTCATAAACACTGCCTCACTGCATGAAATTCCCAGGTTGCAGTGCAGTCAGTAGTCACAGACATAGGTTGAAGTGTTTTAGAGAAACAGGCTGGAGTATTTTAGAAGCAGGGATATAGAAAATACCTGGGTGATGATGGGCAAACATCTCCAGCTCAAAACCAGGGAAAAATCTTGTTAACAGTTGGCCCTAGGGGCCGGCGAGATGGTTCAGTGGTCTAAAGCGCCTGCTTAGGAGGGCTCAGGCGACTGCGGGGACTGCGGTTCGATCCCCGGCACCACATGCTGCGCCAGCGCCACCACCAGGGCAGGCTGAGCCAGCCACAAAATGAATAAATAAAGAAACAAACAAACACAACAAGCAAAAAAAAAAACAGTTGGCCCTATATCTCCCTCCTCATTAGTCCACCCCTTGTGCTCCACCCCTCTGTGGTTCCATTCTCAGCTTTCACAACTTATCTCTGTCTCTGTCTCTGTCTCTGTCTGTCTCTGTCTCTCTGTCTCTCTCTCTCTCTCTCTCTCTCTCTCTCTCTCTCTCTCTCTCTCTCTATATATATATATATATATATATATATATATATATATATATCCAAATAAAAACCACTGAATTATGGGGCAGTTGAGTTATGAGAGTTAATACTTTTCCTTCTTCCACAAGACTGTCTCATTTCTTTGGACATAGTAGCTATCCAGAAGCATGTGTGCATGGATTTATTTAATATTTTTAACATGAAGTATGCCATGAGTATTTTGCGAGAAGTCTTTGCAAGATTTTTCTGATTGGGGAAAAATTCTGAAGTGCTTATTAGCTTCATTACCATTGGGAATAAAAATAGAAAATTAGACTAAATCTTGATTAAAGAGTAAAGATAGGTCTTACTTAATAAATAACTCTATTCCAAATCATTTAATGTATATTAAAGGCTCACTCCTTAGTTCTGAAAGACCTTCATTTATTTCTGCCATGCAGTAGTGGTCATCCAGTACCACAGATGAAAGCTTTTTGTGAAGCTTAGTAGAATGTTTATTTTATGTACACCTTTGCCAGACATCTGGAGGCTATATCTTTGATTTATTTATTTTATTTTTGTGGAACCAGGGATTGAACTCAGGACCCTGTGCTTTCCAAGCAGGCACTTATTCTACTGAGCCATTTCCCTGGTCCTGGAGGCTATACCTTTGAAAGGACTGTGTGCTAGTTATTCCTGGGGTGGTTGTGCACTTTCTAGCAGTATTTTACTTAAAATGGATGACTGACTTTCTGTAATAAACTCCCAGCTTCCATGGCTTAAAATAAAAATTTTCAACATGAAGATTGTTGAGCTCACACCAGGACCAAAGTGAATATTCCTGGGCAGTGAGCAGTGTACCTTGCACGCCATATTTAGAGCCAAGAATCTTTTGCTTGGTTGTCCCATCCACCCTAAATTTAACGAAATGAACTTGGGTGGGTGTTTTCTTAATTCTTCAGCATAAACCACACGTGAAGATCTAATCATGTAGCTGCATCAAGTTCAAGAACAGCAATGTCACCACCTACTCTTGTGGTGCAGAACAAGAACTTGGAGAGCAGGTGGCAAGCTCACTGTCACGTGGGAGAAGGTAGCATCTGGGCCTGCTTTTTCAGCAATGTTTTCTTTAAAGAAATGTGACTTCAGAATCAGCAGAAGGTAGCTCATTAAGTAAGTCTTGGGTCTGGCTTCTGATTCTTCTACTTTCATTACAAATGATTTTTTTCCCCTTCAGATTTGACAGGCAAACCAAACAAGCTGAGAGGCTGTAACACAGTTTCTCTAAAACCATCATATGTCATTGCACCAAGATGTCCATAAAGTGCAGGAATCTTGGTACACAACATCATACAAAAAAGTGATAAACATTGAAAAAGTAAGAAAGTGGCAGTGAGTTTGTTTATAGAGTGTATGTTCGATTTAATAACAAAGTAGGCAGTTGCCGTCACCTTCTATTACAGAGTTGTCTTAAGGAAAACAAAACCTTTCAGGACAAGATGCTTTTCTCAGCACTGTCTGGCAGATGGGTGAGGGATTAGTGACCAAGGGGTTGTCACCTGGCAAGTGCCCAGGCAAAAGATGAGAAATGAATACCAACTCTCTTGGTATGTTTTCTGGAAAGAAAAATTTCCAGACATATCCACATGGGAAATTTTAATCTCAGAGAAACCATGCGAGATCAGGGTATGACAGAACTCGACATAGTGAGGAGAACACTTCCTGAATTTGTTCACTCAGGTCATTCTAACTTTCTCTGGTACTATTTTGAGTGAAGGGGTGTAGCCACAAATACACTGAACAGATACTCATTTCTTCATGGAAACTGACACTGCATATAAACTGCAAGCCATGTCTGACACGTGTTACATAGACATACAAGAAAGGGACAGAAGAACATTTAGAGGTTTGCATTTAGTTTGGGTGGTGCTGGAGATTGAATGCAAAGTCTTCACTTGGGGCTACATTCATACCTTTTTTTATTTCTTTAAACTTTTTTTTCTTTTGTATTTCGGGGAAGGATCTATAAGGTGGTATTCAGGGTCTCACTAATAGAATGGGCTCATAGTGATCCGCCTGTTTACAGCCTCCCAAGAGCTAGGATTACAGGCGTGTGCCACCATACCCAGTCTCAACTGCCATCTCAGTGTGCCCCGGGTGTGGGGCTGGCATGGCAGGCCCGGGGACCAAATCCCTGGCCCCTGCATGTGTATGCAGGGGCTTTAATCCAATGAGCTATTTAGCTGGCCCTTCTTTCTTTAAATTTTGAGATAAGGTCTCACTAAGTCACTAAGTTGCGCCAGCTGGGCTTGAACTTGTGATCCTCCTCTGCCTCCTAGAGTGCTGGGATTGCAGTTGTGTGCCACCATGACTGGCTAAGGATTGCACATTTAAAGAAGGGATGTCCTACTGAGTGGGAACTTAAAGGAGCTGGGGTAGTGAATGTACTTCTATATTAGGTGTAGAAAGGGATTAGGTGTCAGAGGTAATGAAGATGCTCATTCCTGAGTAGGAAGGAGCCTGTGTCTTCCAGAAATGGCAAGGGGATCAGTGTGAATGGAGAAGAGTGACAGAGAGTAGAAGTAGGAGAGGAAGTGTGAGACGAAGCCTGGATGTTGAAGGGATCAAGACAGAGAAGTTCTTAGGGAATTTAGTAAGGTCTTTGCTATTTACTTTGGGTAACACAGCGAGCACAATATTTTGGTGAAAGAAGACCCATGTTTCTACATGGTTCTGTCTATCAGAAGTGTTGACAGCACACCGAGTGAAGTGGCATTGGTAGAAACAGGCATTTGCTGCAGTAATCCAAATGAAAGGGAGAGTGGGGGTGGACTAAGAATGGAGGTAATAAACACTGGTCAGGCTGTGGATATACTTTAAAACTAGAGCCAGCAGGAGTTTCTGCTGGGCTCAAAATGAGGAGAAAGGGAAATAAAGGAAATAGAAGTGGAAGAAGACTCTAGGAGGTGTTGGTCTGAGTCAGTAGATGGATTCAACTCCCATTTTCTGCAGTGTAAGAGTATGGGAGAAACCCTTCTGGCAGATGGAGGGGTTTTCAGTGTGTAGCACCCATTACCCATCCATTGGAAGTATTGAGCCCCTAGCTGGATATTGGAGGTCATCCTAGAAGTACAATTGAAGAGAGTTCAGCAGAAATGTGATTCTGAGCACCATGAGGTTACCGAGACATTGAGTAAACCCAAAGAAGAGGACCAAGGATTGGGTCCTATTTGATAAAAGGGACAGGACCAGAAAAGGAAACTGAAAAGAAGTAGACAGTGAGGTCAGACAAAGAGCCCTGTCTTAGAGCTACTCCAAACGAGAAAATCTGTTCCAGAAGGAGCTAGTAATCAGGTATTGGCAGTTGACCATGTTACTGAGGATTGGTAATGACCAACAGACGTAGCAGTTGAGAGAGACTCTTGGGATACTGACCAATGCAGCTTCTAAGGAGGGGTGGGGGAAGCTTTTGATGGAAGAAGGAGGATGGGAGGAGTGAATTGGATGTGGTGGGCACAGAGTACAGGAAATGCTGAGGAGAGATTTGTGCCAAGGCAAGAGATGGGCTAGCACCTGCAGCGAGAGAGGGCTTCAAAAGATGAGAGCTGAGTGTGTTTGTTTTCAAAGTAGAGTAAGTAGAAGGGGAAACTGGACAATGTAGGAGAGTGAGGAGATTTTGTCAAGCGGGCATGGGATTGGGTGTGCATTAGGCAGTCATGAGATCATCTCTTTTAATGGAGTTGATGACAGGGGATATAGGATACATCAAGGTTTAAGAAGAATGGAGAAGTTACAAAACAAGGGTTAGGAGAAAGCAGAAGAGAATCTGCAGAAAAGTGATGGATCAATTTCAGCCCAGTCCAAAGCCCAGGAGTTCTCAGAGTCAGGCATTTTGAAGGAGGAAGCTGAAAATAAAAGGTTATTCACTGGTGGCAGCTTGTCTGGTTCCAACCAAGTTGTGACGAGCAAGTATGTTGAACGTTTTCCTGAGGTTGAAAAGGATCATGGGACATTTTCAGGAACTGTAGTCTGTGCATTTAGCAGGGGCACGTAGGCTTATCCAGGAAGGCCAGATTAACACTGACAGAGACTTCCGCATGGTATGTGGCAAGACTAAATGGTCTTGTCCAGTAGACTTTGCACTTAAAGTATGAGCCAGGGAGGGGTGGGACTGGTTGGATGGAGTACAGCGCCTCAGGAGCCCTGAAGCAAGAAACCTTCCAGACTTGAAGTGGAAAGTCAGATTTTAATAGCTTTGACTTAAATAATTCATTCCCTCCAAAGAAAATTCACCTTTGCCAAATCTACTGCCAGACTACGGGTGCTCACAGTTCCTTCAAGTCCCTTGTTTGTCTTCTTTCTGTTCTTTCTCTCTCTCTTTCTGTTCCTCTCCTCTCCCTCTCCCCACTCAGCTCCTTCTCTCTTTCATTTTCTTTCTTCCTCTTTTTAACAGTGTCTTCTAGTCATGGCCTACAATCTGTCTTTTTGAAGTGTTTCATTAAAAGGCAGTGATGACAGGAGGAGAAAAGGAGAGACTTTGCAGTTTTGTTCTGAAGTGCATATCTCCTAGCTTAGGACTCCTTAAGTTCTTTGTATACATACAAATACAGTTTATGTCTTGCAGCTTGGCCCACACAATTGTGCAGTCCAG
>PVKN010037998.1:0-11141 GCA_004027915.1 Capromys pilorides
AGGCTGGTCTTAAACTCACACTAATCCTTCTCTGTCAGCCTCCCAAGTACTGGGATTTATAGGCATGCACCACCAGGCCTGGACATTTTCTTCTATGTTGATGTCTCCTTGGCTTGATTTGGGTGGGCTCGAGGTCTGAGATTATATTTTCCTCCTTCATCTTGTCATTGTTCATTTCAAAAATTTTTTATTTTCTGTGATGAGCCTTGTTAGTATTGGCAGCATGTAGCTATATTACTAGTATCAGTATTTCTCTATGAAAAGTTTGTTTTTCAGGAATATCTTTTGTGTGTAAGAGATTCTTGGTTTGTGTCTGTGCCAAGGTCCCACCTTCCTAATTAACTGACAGTCAGAGTTAGTTTCTGTATGGCTCAGTCCCCATCCTTTTGCTGTAGAACTCTGGTGAGGTTATTATCCCAGAGCTTCCCATAATTGTTACACAAGGGAGAATAACTGATTACAACGTCTTTGCCACAGTAGTACAATTAGCAATAATGATAGCACCAAGAACAATTTAGAAATTGACAAACTGTGGTAATTATTGATTTTGTGTTTTAGACCAGAGGAGCAAAGTCTATGGTTAAATAACAGAACCAATCAGAAATTAGGAGTTTGTATTGTATGTAAAGTGTTTTCCCTTGTTAGATTTAATTTACCGTCTTTGTATGCTGTGTGCTTTTGTCCCAAAAAGACAAAGAATCATAACACTGGTTCACCTCACCACCTTCTGCCTAGTATTTTGGACTTTTCCCTCCCATTAGAGTTGTGTGTCCATCATGTACATCAAAGTCCATATACTTCTGTGTGGCTGTTGGCCCTGGTGTCTTGGTTCTGAGGTATTGTGGGATAGGCCAGGCACCTGGGTTCCTCCAGACAAGCTTGTTGCTGAGTTCTGCCTCTTCCCACACTGGCTGTCCATTCCACATTGTAGAGAGATAAGTGATGAGTGAGCCAGTTTCTACAGCTTCCAGACAGGTGATTAGCTGACACACTTGGTATCAGTAAGCTGTTTTTCCAGGGCTCAAATGAAACTTGGTTAGAAGAAAAAAACATCTCAGAAGCTCAATAACTATAATCCCCTTTCTCAGGATTGCAATGGACCTTATGTTAATCATGAATGATTATTTTGGGAATCTGAACTTGGGCCTGCCTTTTAGTTATGCTACCTTTAGGCAAAATCATTCTATAATCCTAGGATTTATAGTCTTATATGTAGCTGAGTACAGTGTTTGGTTTTCTCAGCTATCTTTAATAAGTCAATTATTTTTATATACAAACTATTTTTTTTCTAGACCAAGTCTGTGTGTGTGTGTGTGTGTGTGTGTGTGTGTGTGTGAGCAACTGAAATGATGTCAATGCTGGTTAAGGGAAGGAAGGATAGATTAGGAGTTTAGGCAAAATGAAGATCTGGGATTTAGCTTCATGTATTTTGAGTCCCCAGTGGAGATGCCAATTAGATACATACAGTAGCCTGGGAGAGAGTCTTGGGCTGGAGATTGATATGTGGGAAACATGAACATATAGCAGAAATGGACATCTCTAAGGAAATGAAGCCCCTAGGTGCTTATCCTGTATGTGTCTACAACATGTTTTACCTAATTTTGTCATAAAACTTAGACCAAGTCTTAATGTAGATTTGAACTAAACAAATACCTTGGGAGGTATCTTAAATTTGAGCTCTTCCATCTTTAATAGAGAAGTCTCACATTTTTTCCTTCTTTTCTCCCCTCTGGCTGTGCATTCCCTTTGCTTTATCATTTGTTTGCTTGTTATTGTTGCTGTTATCCTTTTCTCCTTAATTTAGAAGATTATCCCCTTCCATTTTATTTAGCTCTTCTGAGGCTACCAGTCTGAAGATCTCTTTCTTTAAGGCACAAATGTGGTCAAATTAATTATCTTTCTCTTATAGGTCATGTGGTAAGTATGTATTTAAATTTACCAGAGATCACCAAGCTATTTTCCGAAATGAACAGGCAATTTTACATTCCTCCAAGACAAGGCTGGCTACCTGATTTGCTGGACCCAGTGCAAAATAAAATGCTAGTTCTGTTGTTCAAAGAGTGACTTGTCATGGTGTTTTAATTTTCTGTTCATGCTATCAGCATAAATTTTATGGATACTTCATCTTTATACAATGATAAAGTTCCTGTTTTTAATTATTTGAGTATATACAAAGAATCAGGGTCCTCTTTTCTCACTGAGTATTGCTTAATTCTCATACACCACAGGTGCCAGAATTCTGTGCTCATGAGCTACTGTAAACATTGTAACCTAATCGAAAGTCAAGGGACAGGACATTCTCTAATTTTTATGTTCACATCATCTTCATGTTTTTCCTGTGAAATTCTATTGCATACCCTCAGCTCAAAGGTAAATTTAAGGATTTCAAGATAGGGACATAGAAGCATTCAATGAGGCATAGAGCTCTTCTGACCATAGTGCCCATGAAGTAATTCCAGTTTTTCCACACTTTTCCCTAACAATCAGTATTGCCAAGCTCTTTAGCTTTCATCATTTCTATGGCTGGACATGGTACCACATTATGATTTTAACTTGAATTTCACTCAGGTTTAATGATGTTAGGCATTACATTAGAATGTTAAGGCTGCTATATTAGAATATTATAGATTGAGTGGCAGGGCTTATCAGCTTTATTCATTTCTCACAGATGTTATAAGGACTAGAGACCAAAAAATCATTCCAAAATTGAGTTTAAACACTGTCTATGGAGCTTAAAAATGAGAGCAAATGAATGTTACCTATCTAGAATTCAATCTAAAGTTCCATCACTTCCGAGGGATAAGCTCAATGAATTTCTACTCCTCTGCTTTCTATATGCAATTTCACATAAAATATGTAACATTACCACTGGTAGGTTATGCCAACTAAAACTCACCTTTTGGCCAAACTTAGCCTCTCATTTGATCTGTAATGTTTGAGGCAGGGCTGCGTCTTTTCACTTACAGGGACTATTATACTTACTAAATTCTCATTTTATCTTAAATTTAGGAATGTTCCCTTCTACTTCCAGGAAGTGCAGGCCTCTCAGTCTATAAGCCAAATTGCACAGAAGTAGAACCCCCTTCTGATTTGCCTGAAACCACAGGGGAACACAAGAGCTGCAGGTGTGCTTAAATGCTCTCTCAGTGTGCTTGTATCACCTGACTCTGGCTTCAAAACAGTCAACAGACCTGCCTTAAACATGGACTAGAGTGCCTCACTCTTTTTTTTTTTTGCAGGACCAGGGTTTGAACTCATGACCTTGCACTTGCCAGCCAGGCACTTGTGCCATGGAGCTATCTCCCCGGCCCCAAGAGTGCCTCACTCTTTTATGAGTACATTTGCTTTGGAAAGTTAAATGGAAATTCCATTAAATTTTTGGTATTTCCAAAAGTAGCTATTCAGGCAGGTGTTTCTCTGAAAGTGCTCAGCTTTTTGACTCTACATTTGCTCAAGAGTAAAGAGTCTCTTCCTGAGGGGCACAATAAAGTCTGTGTCTGTCAGAAGGAGGTGGAGGCAAGAGTAAGATAGTGAATAAGGTCACAGTCATTTTCCTTACATAATCAGCATTTCTCTGTCCTTGTGCACCAGCCAGTTTGCCCCTGTAAAATCCTGCTTCACATTTGCAATTGTCTCAGTAACTTTTCTTGTTACTGAGACAAAATACCTGACATCCAAAATTAAGAGAGAAAAGTTTTTTTCTTTTTTTTTTTTAGCTGTTTATGGACATTTCAGTCCATAGTGACATAGTGGGTTGGCTCCAAGGCAGGGGTGGCATGGCAGACAGGCATCACAAAGGAGAAACAGTTCATGGTGGAAAGTAGCAAAACGAACAGGGGACACTAAGAAATCTTGCTTTTTATTTTATCCAGGCTACTCAGGATAGGTAGCACTCACACGCTTAATCCTAGTGCTCTTCAGTCTAGCACTGCATTATGAATCAATTCCAATTCTCTAGATCCAGTCACCTCTGAAGAAGCCTCACCTATCGTCGCAGTGATGAGGCCACTTCACCTTGGAGCAGTGGCACATATGCACATCCATCTGGAAGTCTTTACTGACCAGATATCGTGATTAACACAGTCTGATGGCAGCCTGCAAATGATTGGTTATAATCCCTATAATTCTTACATTATTAGGGCTGAGGGACCTTGGGCATCAAGAGGTCAGCCCTGTTTCATTCATCCAGATAATTTGACGAAAGCCCAGAGAGTCTTATCTTAGATCATTTACTGAGCTCTACCTCTATGTTCCAATTCTGTGTCTGATACAGTTGATTCTTTAGTACTGTGGTCTCAGCTGGCTTCAATTCGGGATAGGGCTAAACATTTCAGAGAAAAGTCTAGCATCTACAGCCTTGGTACAGCCCCTGGAGTCCAAGAGGCTGATTCCAGTCCTTGGCCAATGACCTTGGGTGATTTACTTAACCATTAGCTTGTCCACCAAGTCACTGAGTAAGCTTCTAGAATTTGGCCCAACCTCTGACAGGGGACCCAAGAAGAATAGGGTAATTTTTCTTTCATTAGTCCATTGGTCAGGATCAAGGCGGGTTGTCTGTGGCTTGGAGAAGTCAGATACAGCGTGATAATTAACGTACAGCAGAGTTCGTGGGCCGACGCACTTGCCAGCTACGCTGGACCCTCAGTTTCCCTTCTCGCGCCAGCTTAATTTACCAGGCTCCCTTCACTTTCTGCCGTACAACTCCCAAACACACAGGCTGCCAGTCCTGAATCACCCGGCAGATGCGGGAGAGGGAGCGGGGTCAGGGGACGGTATCGCCGAGCGGACAATGAGAAGAGGCTGAAGTAGGTCTCCGGAGCGTGGCCATCCTCCACGGCGCCTACGCTCCAGGGCCCAGCAGCTTGCTGGCCTATGCAGCCACGAGCAAGGCCCACGCGGGGAGAACCAGCCTCCCGCGACTCCTGACCTCGGCGCGCGACGGCGGCCCGGGAGGGCCAATCCCGGGCTTGGCCCCGCAGTCCGCGCTGCTGGGCGTGCGCAGTGTGAGTGTGCACGTTGTTTGCATGCGCGCGCGCTCGCCTGAGGTAATTCCCAGCCGGTTTTCAAGTAGGTCAGCGGCTCGTCTGGGCGTGGCCCGGGAGGGTGCCGGGGACGCGGAGGCGTGGAGCTGCCGAGAGCCCAGCCCAAGGCCGTGCGGGCCGGCATTTCAAGCGAAAAACTTTAAGACTTGTCAGTTCCAGAAGTATGAGTGTTTGCTTGGTTTTGCTTTTAAAATTCTGTGTTTGAAATTCAGCTCTGCAATGTGTATATCCCGGTGGACACTTTTTAGGCATCATAGGGCAATGAAAAATTGGAGTGGAAACTTTGGTAAATGTGTTGATTTCTAACTCCGGATTAAAACCTGTAACTGGCTTCTTCGTTGTATTGTAGGATAAAACCTAAAAATCGTAATGTGTCTCTAGCCACGTGTGATCAGTCCTATAGCCCTGTCTTAGGTGACACCTGGGTCTCTAGTCACAGAGACCTTTTGCCTTTGCTCACGAGTTCTGTCGTGGGCCTACAGTTTCCATGACAAAGATCGCACCTTCTCTCTGCCAGCGCAGTCTCCTGCCGTGGGCTTCAGCTTCAATGTCAGAAGAACTTCATTAAATTTTCAAAAACTTACTATCTCTGGCAGTTTACATAGTTTATGATTTAGAAACATATATTTTGCGTTTATTTGAACAATATCTTTGATTAGTAGACAGCAAATTTGGTAAGGGCAGGGAAAACAGGCTTTGCTTCTGACCGTCTTTTCAGAACTTCATGGAAGCTGGGGCATAGTGGATATTTTAAAAATATGTATTGAATGTAGGAGGAGGGAGCTTTCCCGAGATGCTCATAGGCCCCCGATTTTGGGAAAGTGCAAGTACATAATCTGAAGTAAACAAATTTAGAACCATGGCCTCTAACCCTTTCTGGTGGTACATTGCTTCCAGTGACTTTTTGTTTTGTTTTGGTTTGGTTTTTTGATACTTATTCCAAATATACATACATATATATACAAATTTTAAAATGTAATATGTGCTCATTTATATTTACATATCACAAAGAGCAAATCAAGTAGAAACTTTGCAAAATTGTTTTAATACTTCTGAATAAAGGCTTGATGATCCTTTCTTGAGCTTTGGAGCCCACTGGACAGTTTGTAGGAAGAGAGCTACCCTCTCCTGGTGGGGGCCCCTGGTACATTTGGTTTTGATACCTGGTTTTGCCTGTAATGCAGGTCTACCATTTTGTGGTTAGTGCATGTATGAGTGAAGCCTTAGTATTCACATCTACGTTGTTTTCACTCATAGGAAATATAAAGTGAGGCGTTGTTTTGTGCCAGCATGTCTTTAAAAGGCAGACATCCATACTGTGTAGTCACAGTGGATCAGGAATCACGGAAGAGCCAAAAGTCCAAGTGACTGACACTGTTCATCTCAGTCATGTCATGATCAGTGCCCCATAAAGGGAAAAACTAGTGGGTCTGTTCCGATGTGTCAAATCTTACAAATTTTCACGCTCTGAAAAAAAAAAAGAATTGCGTTATTGCAGTTTCAATATACTGCTGAATTGTAAGCCCTATCTATCTGTCTATCTATCTATCTCACTTCACAATCCTCTGCTTTTTTAGTTCATGTCCTTCCCCTCTTCTCTCAGTTCTGTTCCCTTCTGCCAAAGAACCCTCTCTATTTTCTACTATCTATCTTTTATTTTGCACTTATTTATATGTTGGGTTTCTCCTATATGAGAAAACATGCAATATTTAGGGCTGTGTGGCTGATTTACCTCATGTAACATTGTGGTCATTGCAGCAAATGTCTCTATTCCAAATACTGGGAGACTAGCTACTAACAATTCATAAGTACTTATGTCCTCCCTGAGCACACAGTCCTTTGATCAGGGCATCATGCAGCAATAGGCCCAGCATGCACATTCTCCTCTGTAAATAGTCACAGAGCTGCTCTTTAAGACTTTTTTTTGTGTTTGTGTCTGTGAACCTCTTGTACTGTAGCCACACAGAACACAACACCCAAGTTATCTCTTTGGAATCTGGATCACATAGGCTCTCCCATCCAGACCATGACACCCATCTCAGAACTAAGGAAGTGTTTCAACCTTCTGGGTTTTTTTGTTTTTGTTTTTTGGTACCAGGGATCAAACTGGGGACCTTGCACATCCAAGCAAGCACTTATGCCACTGAGCTATATCCCTAGCCTTTAGCCTTCTCTCAAGGGTAAAATCAAGTTCATCCCTCTTCCCTGGTATTGACATTTGAAGGATAAGAAGATCCCTCTGAGTGGGAAATTATGGCCTATTCAGAATACTTGCAGCTCTAGACTGGAGATCAAAAGCATCCTACATGCGAGATTCATCAGGATAAGCTGCAGAAAGCCATGATACACATATGGTATTAATGCACTAAACAACTACAATGGATAGGAAAGAAACCTTTCAGTAGTGAACTGTGTATTCCTTTGAAGTCTCAGATTATAGAGGAATATCAGATTCCAAGGTAGAGTTTTTTCCATCCTAAATGTCTTTCTTCCAGTAGTTATATATTCTATACAATCTAAACAAATACTAAAATAAAATAACATACATGTATGCATACATGTATATATATATATATATATATATATATATATATATATATATATATGAGGTTTTTTGTACAGGGTCTCACTGCACAGCTCAGACTTGTAGTGATCCTCCTGTTTTCTGCCTCCCTGGTGTGGGGATTACAAGTGTGTGCCACCATGCCTTGACTTGCATATTAAATATATATTTAATATGCATAAAAACTGAAATTATATATTTCTAAGAGGAAGGGAAGGGGAGGGATATAAGAGAAAGTTTATAAAAAAGAATTAAAAAATTTCTTGTACTTTTACCAACTCTACATGGTAAGTATTATCATTATATATTAAAATCATTTAGCAACTAAAAAAAACAACAGTAGCCCATGAATGTGGTTTTACACCTATGTATAAATTGTTAAGTCTCTCACTCTATGCTCTCTATGTAGATTTAGGGATTGTTCAGCCTTAAAGCTGATAGAAATAACTTGAAAAGAGGCTCCGTGTGTGTGTGTGTGTGTGTGTGTGTGTGTGTGTGTGTGTGTGTGTGAGAAAGTGGATCAGAGGAAAAATGGGATTTTTCCTGAACAAATTGGATTCCAGGCTCATAGTCAGAAGCCAGAAGCATCCTTAACTTCAGTGGAACTAAAGAGACAGGCTTGGTGTAATGTATTGATGGCTTGTTGGAATCTAGCAACACGGATCTGAACTCTGTCTTTCCTTCTGTGTATATGTGACAGCAGAGACACACCCTAAAGTGGATGTCTTTTTCTTTTGTTCTTGCTTTGTTTTTTTTCCTTGCTCTTAATTGTTCCTGTTTTTATGAGTACAAACATTGTCTCTAGTTTTTGTTGTTGTTTTGTTCCATCTTGTTTTCGTTTTTTTCTCTACTACCTTCTTCATCAGTTTCTCAATCTTCCTTTGTGCTCCATCCTTGCTTCTCTTTTTATTTTTCTTTTTCTCTATTATTTTCCCTCCCCCCTTTTAAATTTTCTTCCCTGAGAGTAAAATTACTATATTAATTGGGTGTTTACTGTATATAATTTTCTGGTCTATTTTAGACTTTGTTAATTAAAAATCTTGTTCATATGGTTAAAGGTGACAAATTAATAGTTTCCACAGTTTGCCATTTTACAGGTTTTGTTTCATGCTATTGTTATTACTGATTTTGTTCCTTTAGCCAACATGACATAATTGTTCTAATCAGTTGTTTTTCCTTACATTCTAAGACTAAGATTGCCTGAGGGTCATAACAATACTGTAGGCCAGTACCAAAGAATTAGTGCCTGGGCCAAATAGGCAGCAGCTTCTTATCCCCAATAAACTGAAGAGATTATATAGAGCACCATTTCAAATGCCAAAAGCCAGCTGTACCTGCAAGGCATCTCTGAGGAGCTATCATTTCTTAAGGGTTCTCAATACTAGCAACAAAGCTACTGATCTTGAGAAATCAACACAGGAATAAACTAGAGAAAAAAGAAAATGAGAAGACCTGGAAGCAAGCTGTACCCCCAGACTTCCAGCTTACCCAAGGCAACTCAGGGGACAATGAATTGGAACAATTGAAAGCCACCCACCTGGATTCTCTGAAATGGCAGCAGTAGAAGTAACAAATCCAACAAATTAAGCTCTAGAAAAAAACTCAAACCAGTAATAACTTCTCAGATAACTACTGAGATGATGACCCCAATGAAGAACATGTTGCTGAACTTAGGATAGATACAGATTTTTAAAAAATTGAGGAACTTAGGAAAGTAACAGAAACCATGTACACCCATATAAGAAAGAAATATAATCCATGAAAGAGATTCAAAGAGATATCCAGGAGATTAAAAATTCCATTGAAAGTATACACAGTAGAATGAGCCAATATGTGAGGACAGGATATCATATTTAGTGCACAGGACTACAGTTAGCAATCATGAAAAGGAAAATTTCTTAAAAATAGCAAAGAACCATGGAAAACCAGTCCAATGGCTGTGAGATGATGCAAAGAAGAATTATATATGATTGATTGGAGTCTGTGAAAAAGGAGATCATATAAACAAAATAAGAAGCAGAACTAAGAGCAGAAAACATCCCACACATAGAGAAAAACTTGATAAATAAGGCATATAACAGTCCAATAGGCCATGACCGAAAAAGAAAACATGTTAAAACCTAATGGTCGTGTTTCCAGAAATTCAATGCAAGAATAGAAAATTAAAAACAGTTAGAGAAAAGAAACAAATCATCTAGAAAGGAAAGGCCTTCAGAATCTCAGATTTTTTTAATGCACACATGAAGTCAAGGAAAGTCTGGGGTAAAATATTTCAAACTCTGAAAGAAAACAACCCCTGATTGAAATGCCCTATAAAACTACCTTTCAAAGTTGATGGTGAAATAAGATACTTCCATGACAAAGAACACCTGAAGAAATTCATGGCCACTAAATCACCATTCCAAAATATCATGAAGGACATTCTAGAAAGAGGTAAAGAGGAATACAACCCCATGAACCCCAACAGCATCAATCTACCAGAAAGGCAAGTAATTAGAGGGGAAAGAAAAGGAACCAACAAGAAGAAGACTTCATGACAAAGATAAGTTAATACATATCAATAACTATCAATGTAAATGGTCTCAAAGGAAGGACATTGGCAGAATGGATAATGAAAAAAGTTCCAATAATGTGCTTCATATAAGAAACATTTAATCCAAAAAGAAATTCATAGACTGAAAGTCATAGAATGAAAAACAAAACTCCATAGGTCAGGAACTCAGAAAAAAGCAGGGGTAACTATTTTATTTGTAGACTAAATGAATTTGAAGCCAAGACTGATCAAGAAACAGAAAAAAAGGTCACAAAATAGGGAACAGTCCAAAAGAAGGAAATCACAGTTCTATATATGTGACAAATACTAGCACAGCCAACTATATAAAGCAAAATATTAATGGACCTGAAAACATCAAATAAGCACTAATACAATTAAAATGGGGGACCTCAATACCGCACTGTCACAAACACATAGCTCAACTAGACAAAATATCAGCAAGGAAATATCAGAACTAAACTAAACTTTTTTTTAAAACTAAACTTTTGAACAAATGAACTTAGTAGATGTCTGCAGACTGTTCCATCCCATAGCATCAGGATATACATCTTTTCTCATACATAAGACATTCTCCAA
Source organism: Capromys pilorides (assembly GCA_004027915.1). Lineage (NCBI taxonomy): Eukaryota > Metazoa > Chordata > Mammalia > Rodentia > Capromyidae > Capromys > Capromys pilorides. Next base: position 10,736 of record PVKN010037998.1, read on the forward strand.
AACAGATCACATGCTCCCTCATAGAACACACTAAAGTAAATACAAAGAAATTGAAATTATCCCATGCATATGATCAGACCATATGCAATGAAAATGAAAATCAATGGCAAAAGAAACCACAGATTTCATAAACACATGGGTATCAAATAACACTCTCCTAAACAGCTAATGGGTCACAGATAAAATTAAAGAATAAATTAGATAGTTTCTACAGTTAAATAATAATGCCAATGAAGAATACTGGAACTTATGGAATAAAAGCAATCCTATGAGAAATTTATGGCAGTGAATTCCTATATCAGAAAAACAGAACAAGATCAAATAGACAACCTAATGTTGATCCTCAAGCTTCTAGAAAAATGGAGCAAGTCAAGCTCAAAAATTCATATAAGGGAAGAAATTATAA
>PVKN010037999.1:0-11141 GCA_004027915.1 Capromys pilorides
ACTTGACACTTTTACAGGTAAATGGGACCATACTGACAAGTGAAATAAATTAGACTTGTATGTGTAAGCAACATATTTTCTCAGAGAAACTACAAGAGTAAATAAGTTTCAAAATGTAGAATAGATACACTAGGATGAGGGAAAAGGAAAGAAGGAAAAGAAAGAGATGTAGTTAAAGGCTGGGGAGATAGTGCAGTGGAATAAGGTCCTGAGTTCAATCTCTGGTGCCACCAAAAAAAAAAAAAAGATGTAGTTTTAATACTAGTTTAATCTTAGTTCACTGACTAATTGACTGTTGTTGTTGTTGTTGTTATTATTATTATTATTATTATTATTATTATTATTATTATATTTAGGACAGAGTCTACCAGTTCTACAAGGTCTCACTTCGTGGATCTGACTCATAGTGATTCTCTTGTTTTTTATTCTGCCAAAGTGCTGGGATTACAGGCACACTACCATATCCCGTCTCAATCACCCTCTCAACGTGCCCCACAGGCAGGGCTGGCAGGGCATGCAGGGGATCGAACCCTGGCTGCTGCATCTGTCTAAGTAGGCACTTTAGTCCACTGAGCCATCAGGACGACCCCTTAGTTCATTGACTATAAAGGTAATATGCACTAATACCTTTTGGAGAATGTTTTATATCTGTTTTATTCTGAGTAGCTACTGTTATCTTAAGGTATCATATATGCAACATATTAACTACTGTTATTCTCTTATTTCATTTTAAACTATTTTAAGATCTTTTTCCATAAAATAAAAAGGAAATCTAGCTTTCCTTTTTCCTTAAAAAGGAAATTAAGCCGTTTGAAATTTATTGAACAATCAGTTTATGCCTTCACACATCAAATTAGAATTTCTTTTTACTGAATCGTTAGTAAGATTAAGAAGCACACTTCAGTCTCTAGCATTTCCTCACGCCTTAGGTCTAGGAGTATGGAACTTTGTAGATTTGCCCACTAAAGGATCTCTGATAAAACATTGACGTGGTTGGATTTGAATTTTTGGTTTAATGCTGATATCTAGCATCTTATAGATCCACTGATAATGTAGTGACAAACAGAATCATATCCCAGTAAGGTTTGTGTGATGAAGATTATCAAAAAGTTTTACTTTACAAATTTCCATGCCTTGTACACTACATCATGCTTTACTTAAGTTTAATTTTCTTAAACCCTCTTAAAACTTTTATTTTTAAAAAACTTTATGTAACATTTGTTATGCTTGGTATTTGAGAACAATACTCTTAGGATGTCTGTTTTGAATTACCAGGAAACTGGTAATTCATATCAAAGACATAAAATCATATAAAAATAAAACTCAAAACTCTGACAAATATAAGATGCATTTTCAGGACAAGACTTGGGAAATGTTATGATAGTAGATAAGTAAGCACATATCCCTATTAAAAGCTGTTTTGGCCCTAATGTTATTTTTTAAATTAGACTTTATTAGTACATTTTAGATATACATAATGATCACATTCATCATAGAGAATTTGTATCTACACATGACATAACTTGATTTTTTTCCCATTCTCTGACCTTCCATTGAGCCTTTCCTTTTCTCCTGTTGACAAAACTTTGTTTCCACGTTTTCCTTCTCTCACATTTTTAAACTTTTCCCTTCTTTCCTTTCCTCCCACCCCTCCCTTGTTCCTTCCTTATTTGAACATTTTCTTCCTAATTCTCAATAACTACTATATATTTTATTCTTTACTTATGCTTTGAGTTTTTCACAGCAGAAAAAAAGCAATGTGGTGTTTCACATATATATCTTATTTATTTCACTTATAAGTATGGTCTCATTAAGCAAGAGTATCATTAAATTTGAACTGAATACAATGAGAAGTGATGAAATTGATTTTAAGGAGCCATTTGGTAGTTTTAAAGCTAAAATGATAAATATGAAATCCCAAATAGTGAGTTTTACAGAAGCAGAGATATGAGAGCTGAAAGATATATTAAAAGAAACAACATATGAGGAGATAGCTCAATAGAATAAGTGCTTGCCTGGCAAGTGCAAGGTCCTGAGTTCAATCCCCAGTACCACCAAAAATGAAAAAGAAAAAAAAAACACAAAGACATCCAGAACACAGCACTGGGACAAAAACATGGGAAATATAGAAAAAGGATGAATAGGAAAAAAAAAAAAAAACATGTGAAGCAATTGGACTTGCCAGAGGAGCGAAAGAAAATGAATCAAAAGATTTTATAAGAATTGGCTGAAGATTTTTCAAAATTGATGAAAGAGAACCTAATTGAATGAAATGTTAATTAAATGTGGTGACTCAGAGGCAAGACAGACAGAATTACACTCTGTGATGTTTCATAGTAGGGCTTCAGGAAATAAAACAAAAAGAATCCGTAGCGCACATCCACAGTGGGCTGTTTGCATGTCAGGCATGTGGGAGAGTGTTTTGTAGTACCACTTTATTTCTAAGGCATGAAAGAAATCACTGAAGTAAGCTGACTGTTAAGTAGTGGTAAAGGTGTCAACTGTCTCCATTTAAATTGGAGAAATACCTTATTGGAGAGAAGGCTTGTATTTTCTTGGTTCCTTTCCAACTCATGAAAGTACTCACAGTTGGGTAAAACCCTATGTAATAGATGAGAAATCTTTCATTTCTCACATATCCTTTTGAGCAGAGGAGTGAATCCATGATAGGTGGTAACTGATGACTGACCGACCACATGTGGGAAAGCCTTCTTTCATCCCAGCCCAAATAAAGCAATAAAATAACTCTTACTGGTGTTCATCAGAGTCTGGTTTTAAAGTGGTTCTATGTACATTTGATTTCTGCTTTTTTTAAAAAAAGGCATTGAAATATAATATTGCTGGAGATATTTTAAGCCTTAATATATGTCATTAGTAGATAAGATTTTTTCTTTAGCTGAGTTCAACTTATTTTTTTCATTCATGTGATGTCCAGGTCCTTTGAGGTGTATTTCCAATGTCATAGGTTTAACTTTTATATAGTTTAATTGTTTTCTGATTAATAGACATTTGAAAAAAGAGTCTTATTCATTGCTAAGCACCTCTAGCTTCTGGTTGGCTAAAAAAAAATTGGTTTTATTGATTATCTGACTTTTTCCTCTGTATCTTGGGAGAGGCACTCTTTTCAGGTCTCTACATTTTAAACAATGCTATCCAGAATTTTAAGAATAGAATATTTATAAAAATTAAGATGTAATGTTGGCTAAAAGGCTAGTTTTGCAGAAGGATTAAAATTTTATTTGTTCTTCTGGCCTCTGTCAGTGAAATGCAAATCAGTTGAAAACTGAAGTTACTATCTTTCAATATCTTCATAATGTTTTATAGCATATAGGATATAAATATGTCACTTTTGAAGTAATTTACTCTTAATTTATTTTGAATATATTTGCAAATGGGACTATCTTAGTTTCTTAACAGTTGTGAGTATGTATGCATGCTATTAACTTTATTCCCTGCAATCTTTCTGAATATCAGTTCTAAACTTTTGAATGACATTTAGATTGTCTATATATGAGATTAAACATATGGTAGTGATTAATTTCTTTTTTCCCCCATTTGTTTTTATGCATTTAGTATAGGATCTACATGGTCTCACTACACAGATCAGACTCAGTCATCCTCTTGTTTTTTAGCCTCCCAGGAGTTGGGATTACAGGCGTGCACCACCAGGCCCAGTCTCAGTTTCAGTCTTAGTGCACCTAGGGGCAAGGCTGGCACATCACGCCAAGGATTGAACCCAGCCCCTGCACCTGCCTAAGCAGGTGCTTTAATATACTGAGCTATTAGGCTGGCTCTTCTTTTCCAATTTGAAAGTTTCATTTCTTTCTCTTCTCTAATTGTTCTAAGTAAGACTTCAGTCCTATGTGATACCAGGCATCTTTGTCTTGTTAACAAATGTTTCAGAAGATTGATATGATAATTATGATACAATCATTGTGTTTGTATATATAGTGTTGAATCATCACAATGTACCACCTAAATATATATGATCATGATGCATTGATTATAAGACATTTTTAAAGTTTTAATTGATTTGTTTTGAAATTTGCATATTATTTCCACTGGCTGTTAACATCTGGGGCTGAATCTCTCTAGTAATTTGCTTGTTATATTTTTTCAGCTCCCTGACTGCTTTTATTATATTTTTAATGATATTATCTATTGAGTTTTTGGCACAAATAAAGACAGAACAGAGTAAAAATACATTGATTATAGGCATGGAGATCACAAGAAAGGAAAGACTGGAGATTCTGAGAGCGTGGGAGAAATAAAAAGGCTATAAAGGCCCAGAATGGAGGTAGGGTTTATGGGGTGGTCTGTGTGATGTGGCAAATTATGATTGGGTAAGAGGCAGGAACAAAGAAAGAGGATGTGGCAAAAAAGTAAATAGGTAGTTATACTTTGACCAGTAAGGAGGAAGGTGGAGCAAGGAACATGGCCTCCAGTGCCTGTGCCATATTAGTTTACTGCCATAATGACTTAGCAGAATTGTTGGAGAAAACCAATCTTTATATTTTGGTGAAGCATCAATATTCTGATTTATTTTTCCTTGTATATGATTTCCTTTAGCTCCCTGGGTGCATTTCAAAGAGTTTAGTTATAGTGGTCTGCTAAATTCAATATCTGAAATTCTTTAAGGAAATTTTCTAGTTTTTCCGCCCAAATTAGCCATACATTCTTGTTTTCTTGATGTTTTACATTTTTTTGTTGAAAAACAGAAAACTTTGAGTATTGCATTTTGATAGTACTAGAAATCAGGTTGCTCTGTCTTCCCCAGTCTCTTGTTGCTATTGCTGCTTGTGGTATTTAGTGACTTTCCTAAACTACTCTTAGAAAGACTGTTGTTTATTAGTGGTCACCTAGTGATTTGAAAGAGATTTTGTTAAGTTACTGAAACCTGCCTATACTCAAGCAGCTGGCCAGATATTTCTAGGTTAATTGAGGGCTTCCATATGCCTGTAACACCCAAGCTATTGCAGCTGTCCTCTGACCTGAAGTCTTCCTTTATCTCTGCCAGAAGTTGAGCCAGGGAAGAGAGGTTAGCATCTTCCAAAGCCATTTCTTAATGTGTGTCTACCCTTAAACATGTGTCTCCTCTAGATTTACCACTATATATGAGATTTTCAAAACATTTACTATTGTCCAAGGTGCCAAGACAGGTAGTATAGTGGGATCTTTCTGGAAGGTTCTGAGAAAAGTCATAAGAGACAGGATATTGGTGGGAAACAGGTCCCATCAAATGCACTGGTGGGTGTGGGGTTTCCTGTCTGTCATCTTCTAGCACAGCAGCGCCTATATACAAGCAACCATGTTGAAGGGACCTGCAGTGGGCGTTGGTCTTGGCACCACCTACTCTTGTGTGGGTTCTTCCAGCATGGATAATTGCCAACGATCAGGGAAATCAAACCGCTCCAAGCTGTCACTTTCACTGACACCAAACGACTGATTGGAGATGCTGCAAAAAATCAAGTGGCTATGAACCCCACCAACACAGTGTTTGATGCAAGCATCTGATTGAACATAGACTTGATGATGCTGTTGTCCAGTCTGATATGAAGCACTGGCCCTTCATGGTGGTGAATGATGCAGGCAGGCCCAAGTTTCAAGTATAATACAAAGGAGAGACAAAGTGCTTCTCCCCAGAAGAGGTATCTTCTATGGTGCTGGCAAAGATGAAGGAGATTGCAGAAGCTTATCTAGGGAAGACTGTTACTAATGCTGTGGTCACCATGCCTGCTTACTTTAATGACTCTCAGCATCAGGCAACCAAAGATGCTGAAACTATTGCTGATATAATGTACTTAGAATTATCAGTGAACCAACAGCTGCTGCTGTTGCTTATGACTTAGACAAAAAGGCTGGAGCTGAAAGAATTGTGCTGAATTCAAGGCAAGCACAAGGACATCAGTGAGAACAAAAGGGCTATCCACTGTCTTCATACTGCATGTGAGCAAGCTAAGAGAACCCTCTTTTCCAGCACCCAAGCTGGTATTGAGATTGATTCCCTCTATAGGAATCAACCTCTACACCATTACTCATGCTCGATTTGAAGAGTTGAATGCTGACCTGTTCTGTAGCACTCTGGACTCTGTGGAGAAGGATCTTCAAGGTGCTAAACTGGACAAGTCTCAGATCCATAATATTGTCCTGGTGGGTGGTTCTACTTATATCCCCAAGATCCAGAAGCTTCTTCAGGACTTCTTCAATGGAAAATAATTGAATAACAACATCAACCCTGATGAGGCTGTTGCTTATGGTGCAGGTGTTCAGACAACTATTTTATCTGGAGACAAGTCGGAAAATGTCCAAGATTTGTTGCTGTTGGATGTCCCTCCTCTTTCTCTTGGTATTGAAACTGCTGGTGGTGTCATGACAATCCTCATCTAGTGCAATACCACTATTCCTACCAAGCTGGCCCAGACCTTCACTACCTATTCAGACAATCAACCTGGTGTGCTCATTCAAGTGTACGAAGGTGAGCATGCCGTGCCCAAGGATAACAACTTGTTTGGCAAGTTTGAACTCACAGGCATACCTCCTGTACTCCATGGTGTTGCTCAGATTGAAGTAACTTTTGATATTGATGCCAATGGCATTCTCAATGTTTCTACAGTTGATAAAAGTACAGGAAAAGAAAGCAAAATTACCATCACTGATAAGTGCAGTTTGAGCAAGGGGGACATAGAGCATATGGTCCAGGAAGCAGAGAAGCACAAAGGTGAAGATGAGAAATAAAGGGACAAAGTGTCCTCTAAGAATTCATTGGAGTCCTATGCTTTCAATATGAGAGCAACTGTGGAAGATGAGAAACTTCAGGGCAAGGTTAATGATGAAGATAAGCAAAAGATTCTTGATAAGTGTAATGAAATCATCAACTGGATGGATAAGAATCATACTGAAGAGAAAGAATTTTAAAATCATCAGAAGGAGCTGGAGAAAGTCTGTAATCCCATCATTACCAAGCTATACCAGAGTGCAGGTGGCATGCCTGATGAAATGTCTGAGAGCTTTCCCTGGTGGAGGAGCTCCTCCCTCTAGTGGTACTTCTTCAGGGCCCACCATTGAAGAGGTTGAGTAAGCCAATACTAAATAACAGATATAACATTCTTCCACAACCAATAAAATTGTAGGACCTAAATTTGTAGCAAACTCTGTGGCAGTTATTAAAGTTGAGCTGTTTTAGTAAAGTACTGGACATTCTCAATACTTGAATAATGCAACATGTACACAGGGAAACAGCATTGCACTTTAAGCACTGTGCTATAAGTGGAAATGCAATATCTTCAATAAAAATATTGAAATTGGAAAAATAAAAACCAAACATTTTCTTCCCAACTCAGTCTCTTCCCCCTCAGGCTTTTCAGCATGTCCACTGCTTGCCCCACTTGTTATTCACTGCTCCTGGGAACTGCAGGCAGGTTGCCTTCCTTTGAGTGCTTTTAACAGAAACCACAGGGTCCAGTTCATCCCTGTGGGCAGAGCCTTTGGGAGCTACTGAACATCTGGAATCACCCAACCATAGTTATATGGGAACAAGTTTGCAGTCTACATCACTGGCACCAGCCAGCCAACAGAGACATGAATATTGTCTTCCTGGATGTCACTGACCTGGGTGTGTTTTGGTGGATAGAAATATACATGTATCATAAAATGCTCTTAAGAGAAATTTACCTCCTCAAGGTGAGTATAATCATCAGGCACTTTGAGATTTTACAAATAAAAATTACATATAAAAAAGAAACTCAGTAGCTTTTATCCTAAAGCAGTGATTTGGTCCCCCTCACCCTCCTCAGGTGTTTTATTTCCTTTGGTAGGCTGGGCAGATTTGGAGGATCAGGAGTAGCAGTATTAAGGGTGACTCAGACTGCAGATTGAAACAAGAGATTGGCAGTGCATTTATTGACTTAAAGAAGTTAGGAGTTCGCATCCTAGATAAATACAGAGAGGGGAAATAGTCATCTTTTGATGAGAGGTTCTGCAAAGGATTTGGATACTTGAATGACTGAGAAAAGTGTAACTTTGCAATGTTTCAATCTTCAACATCTCCATAATCTATAAAGCAAAAGTTTAATACGTCTTTAGTATTCCAATGAAATATATGCTTCAAAATGCTGGGATTTTGTTCTTCACATATCGGACACTGTAGACCTATTGAATGATATAATTTGGTTTCATTACCAATGATGTGAGTACTAGAGCCCATTATAGAACTTAAAGCTGTATACATTAATTTTTGAGATTTGTAACAAGAAAATTTTCTAGTAGGTCTTATGACTGCTATAATAATAGCATTTATGAAGAGCTCAAAAGAAAAAAAATACAAAACATGTTGAATTTTATTTTCTACTTTTCTTTTTTCTAGCCAAAACCAGCTGTTACTGACTTACCTCCTATTTATGTAGAAATATCTATTGTGGTGGACAAAGCCTTGGTATGTGCCTTCACTTTTTCTTTACTTTTAAATATTGGTATAAAAAGATGATTACTCTTAGCTGAAAGACAGTTAAGAAAGCCCATTCATGTTGCTTACTTTTCAGCACAGCACAGTATAAAATATTCAGACTAAAAACACATGAAACCAGAAACTCTTCTAATGTATCAAAAATGTTTTCTTTTAAATATTTATGTAACAGTCTCAAAGAGAAAAATGTTTTTTTTTTCCTGTTTTGGCTCCTTATGTTTTTAGGGCTTCTTTTAAACCACAATAATTTTTAATGTACTTTTGGTGAAGATGAGCTTGTCTAAATGTCCTAAGTGTTGCTAGGGAAGTCTTAAAGTGTAGTATGTAACCAGGCAATGTTTTCTACACTATGATATACTCAGACAGAAGTGATAATTGTATAACTGTGTATGGAAAATAGTTCCATGAATACTGTATCTTGGAATTTTTTGCTGTATTTCATACAAGGTCTCACCACGCAATTCAGACTTGCAGTGATCATCCTGTTTTTAGTCTCTGTAGCACAGGGATTACAGATATGCATCACCACATCCCAACTTAGTGGCTGGTTCAGCACACCTGGAGGGTGGGCTGGCATGGCATGCAGTTCCAGGGGTGAACCCTGGTCCTTGTGCAGGCTTTAGTCTGCTAAGCTATGTCATCTGTCCTGGAATTTTTAAAGCACTAGGTACTTGAAGTATGGTGCTTTGTCTTAATGTTGTGAAAGACAATTTACTTTTTTTATTTTTTATTTTTAATAAGAAATAATAATATGATAGTTTCAAAACACATTACTGCATTCATAATAATTGATACATTGAATATTATTGTCCTCATAGTAATTATACAGAGCACAGTGCATAGACATGATAAATTTTCTAATCTATATTAGTAGGGGAGGAAAAAAAGAAAAAACAACAAAAAAAATTTATCTTCTCTTTGTACAAAGAGGGAGCAGTTGTATACGTAGTCCAGCGTTCCATAATTGTAGTGGGATACCGGTGAAACTGGCACCATTGGAGGCTGTTGGTATAAGCCTCTTACAGCTCATCATACTAGTCTAGCTCTACATTCCATGCCTCGTAATTAAGCTTTTCTGCTGGGTGATAAAGGGCAAGTTAAGGCCATACCTGTATAATAGATCATTCATCTTTTGTATCTTCCAGGGTCAAATCCCCACAGGATTAACTTTGAAACCATGTACAGTGCTTTGTAGAGGTGTTGCCAGTGTCAGCCATCGGGACGAGTCATGTCCATTGCTTGACCAGTTTGCTCTCTGTGAAAGCCTGAGAGAATGTCCTCTATCTAGATGACTCTCTTTAGGCACACTATATTTCGTTTATCCTTTTCCTCTGTGGTACCTTGATCTCCTTGAACAGAAAATTTGGGAAACCTCTGAGTTATAGGATGTTACAGCACAGGTTCTCTTATGTCCTGAGTCCTCACTGACCTTGAAGGGCTAGGGCCAAACTGTTGGCTATCCTCGTAGCCTTTCTTTTTCTCCAATTTTTGGTCTGCTAACTTATATTCTCAACTCTCCAGCAGAGAAGCTTCATGATACTATTACTCTAGAACATAGGAAATAGAGCTTAACATCACTGTCTTTCTGAGTATTAAACATCTTAGACTTATCTTGCAATTGCTATTTTCAGTCAATCATTGATATTCTAATAAGTCTCTTTAGAATTTGATAAAATCATTTACACAATTTTACACAGACATTTAGAAATCCAAGAATGTACAAAATTGTAGCATGTCAAGTGTGTGGCATTTTGCCTAGTCTCTTACTCTCACTTAATACCCTTTTCTGTTAACCAACCACTTACTTGAGAGAGAGTATAGCAGTTTACATTGGAAGCAGTACACATCTAAAAGACCAGAACAACACGCATTACAAGCATAGTTCCTGTGCTGCACGCTGCTGTCATCAATGAGAAAAACCTTTTGAAGGTTCCTAGGACCAATATTGAATTCATCCTGTGTACATGAGTGTATGGTTTTGCTCCTTCTGTGTTTCCTCTCTTTTCTGCTTCCAGACACTTCATTGTTTAATCCATAAGACTTTGATTTCCATTCTGCTGTGTTATGCCTTTCCATTTTTATTTCTTCTTTAGATTTCTTACACTAGGGAGACTATACAATATTTACACATGTAGGTCTGGTTTATTTCATTTATGAGTATACGTTCAATATACATCCATTTATGTATGAAGTCTTCCAGTTTATCATTCTTTATAGCTGAGTAATATTACATTCTATAACAATACCACATCTTTTTCAACCATTCTTCAAATGATGGGAATTTTGGTTGTTTCCAAGATTTGGCTATTACAAATTGGGCTGCTATAAACATAGGTGCACAGATATCGCTATGGTATGATGTTTGCAGGTCTTCAGGGAAAATTCCCAATAGGGGGATAGCTGGATTGAATAGAATTTCCAGCTCTAGTTTTTTAAGGAGGCTCCACACTGCTTTCCATAACGGTTGCACCAATCTGCATTCCCACCAGCGGTGAAGAAGGGCTCCTTTTTCCCCACAGCCTCTCCAACATTTGTTGTTGGTTGATTTCTTTATGATAGCCATTCTTTCTGGGGTGAGATAGTATCTAAGTGTTGTTTTCATTTGCATTTCACGGATGGCTAGTGATGTGGAGCATTTCTTCATGTATTTGTAGGCTTGCTGAATTTCTTTCCTTGAGAA
>PVKN010038000.1:0-11155 GCA_004027915.1 Capromys pilorides
TGGTCTCAAACTGATAGCGATCCTGTCTCAGCCTTCTGGGTGCTGTTATTACAAATGTGTCCCTCCACGCTGGGCTAACTCTGAGTTATTTGGGAAATAAACAAGGCACAAAAATATAGAATGGGAAATAACCTTCATGATATAATATTATTAAACTCCCTTGTTTGTGTTACTTGGGATAAAAACAAGGGCTCACACATACTGGGCAAGTGCTCTAATTTCCAGCCTTTTCTAGTTTTATATTTGGAGACAGAGTCCTGTTAAGTTGTCCAGACTTTCCTAGACTCTGTGATCCTCCTGCCTCATCTTCCCAAGTAGCTGAGGTTAGGGTTTAAACTCACTTTTATGGTATGGAATAGAGATTCAAAGATGCGTGAGCTGGTATCCTTTTGTAGTTGAAGAAACAGAATTTTGGAATGGGAGCTCTGACTGAGTTCAGCTCTTGGTTCTGTCACTGATGATAGAATCTTGACTAAGCTTTAGTCCTACAGGCTTGGTCTTCTCATCCAGCAGGTGGAGATGACAGTGCCAGGCATTCCACTTGAGTGCCTCCTCTGTCACGTGGTGGCAGGCTTGTCCTGGTGTCCCACAATGATGTTTACATTTAGTGTCTGTTCCAGAAGTCAGTGAGAGGTAGGACCGGTACATCTGTTACTTTGAGTGATTTACAGCGTTGGAACCTGCAGTCCTCGACTGACGGATATGTAATATAGTGTGTTTTGCTCACCGCTTGAGGTGTGATAGAGAAGTGGATATTCCAATTGCAAACAATACCATTTATGATACTTGAATTCTAGAAGATCTACCAACCACAGACGTGGAAATGACAGCTGGCATTTATTTTGACTGCTAAGGAATGAGTCACTTTCTTTTTGACTGGAGCACGTTCGCTGGACTTCTACACATCGTTGCCCACATCTCTTGGAGACCATATTGTTTTGCATTTTTAGATCTTTTAAGATTCTAAAAACTTTTAATCCTCTTCTTAGGACAGAACATTTGTCCCGAACGTTATTTGGCAGGAATTTTCTCTCTGCTCATGTTCAGTTACTTAGTTAGAAAATGATGATCTTACTACTCTTTCATGCTTATCACCCTTGACATTTTCCATAAGTAAAGACTTTGCTACTTGGCTGACATCCAGCTTGATGCTATCCAGTCGAAGGCAGGGTCTGGTAGACCAGTCTTCTTGGAGGAAAGAATGTGGGTCTCTAATTCAATTACAGATGGGACAGAATTTGATAGCTCCAGACTATTGGCCAACAAATAGCATTTTTGGCCACATCTAATGTAGGAACTCAGCATTAAGTTTTGAGTTAGGTCAGAAAGAGGTCCGCTTTGGGTCACATTAGTCATCTGAGCTCATTTCTTCAAATTTTCCCTTCATGACTGCTGTGTTCATGTCCTTCAGCAGCGGAAAAGCCCCACGCTAGTCCCATGCTGTCCAAGCCAGTGTGGCGGTGGCTCACACCTTACGCTGCCCTCCTGATGCGAAGGCATGGCTTTTGCATCTAAGTAAGGGAAGAAGATTCCAGGAAAATGATCTAAAACTTTTTTAACACCTCATCGGAATATTTAGTATTGAGTTAACTTTATAAAATATGCTTATCAAAATGAGAAAGAGCCAAAAGCATTGCATGCCTGTCTCATAATAATGAAAGAAATGAAAACTAAAACAAAATGCTGTTTTCTTCTACTACATTAAGAATGACTTGAAATTTTTGTAATACCTAAGGTTAGCAGAAGTGAAAAAATGGGAGCTCTCACTTAGCTGTGGGCCTTACATAGTATGATTTTTCTAGAAGGAAAAAATTCCTATGGCTCATGCTCTTGACCTTGTCATTCAACTTTTAAGAACTTATCTTAAGGAAATAACTTTGAATGTACATGGTGATTTGCTTAAAGTACAACTCCTGCATTGTTTCCAATAACGGATAGTTGAAACACTAAGATGTGTAACAGTAAGGGATTGATGTATAAGAAAAAGATGTTATAGCCATGTAATTACATGAATGTAATCAGTATAATAATGACATTTAAGATATTTTGTGGCAACAGTACTTGTGATAGATTGTGTCAAAGAAAGATAAACCAACATAGACGAGCACTGAGCAAGGCTGGGGAGCTAGCTCAGTGGTCTAAGCACCTACCTGGCAAGGACTTAGGACCTAGGTTCAATCCCTGATACCACATGCTGTGCCAATTCCCGGGTGTGGTGGCGCACACCTGTAATCCCAGCGCTGGAAAGTCTGAGACAGGAGGATCACTATGAGTTGGAATTCTGTAGTGAGACCCTGTACCAAATGCATAAATCTAAGTTGATTAGTTCAAATTTTTAAAAGGTTTTAGTGTTTTACAGTTTTTAAGGTAAATCCATTGTCTCGTTAAGCATATTACTATAAAATAATATGTAATACTTTCATTTACATTATAAAATATAATGTAATGCTTAAATACTTACAAATTTCTAAATATTATTAAAGTAAACAGATTTACCTCATACTGTATTAGAGTCACTTGTAGAACTTTATACTCTATACTTTCTAAAACTTTACATTCTATACTTTTCAGTCAAGTAGTACAGGAATTAGCATTTGTTGAAGCCACTGTAAGAGACCGAGGTTGTGGTGTGAGACTGCAGCACTCGCCCTTGGGTATCTTGTGTACTACACAGGTGGTTATGCACTAGAGCAGTGGCCAGTGGAGATCTGCAACCCGGAACCCTGTAGAAGTAATAACTGTGAACAGACATGGACCCTGTGGTGGCTGAGTCCAAAATGGTAGAAATAGAAAGCAAACACTCTGGTAGCTTGCTTTTAATTCCTGCCTCCACCCTTCATTGGCTTTTGCTAATGGTATTTGTGTCTTCCAAAGTTCATGTGTGGAAGCATTCTTCAAAGAGATGATATTTGGTGGGGGACCTTTGCAGGGATTAGATCATAACAGCAAACCCAGGGGAAGGAAATTAGTGCCTTTGGAAGTGGAGACCAGACCCAGATGCCCTCTTGCCACTGGAGGAGGGTACTTAAGAAGGCACATGTCTGAAAATCAGAAGCAAAATCAGTCCCTACTGATTCTTGTACATTCACACTTTAGAACTGAGAGTAACAAATTTCTAGTGTTTAACCTTAGCTCAGAAAACACCAGCTCTCTGGTATTTTGTGGGGGCAGTTTGAAGTAACTAAGGGAACTGTGCCACTTAACTGCAGTAAATAGGGACTATGACAATAGTTACAGCTACTGGTGGTGATAAGATGTAAGCGAGAACAGGAGTGATGTGGGTGGAATTTATACTGGAGTTGGCAAATTAGTTACAATAATTAATACATTGCATTTGTTGTCTTCATAGTAGTTATTCAGACAAGATGCAGACATATCTTGTCTAAACACTATTAGTGCAAATCTTTCTTCTCATTGAACTAAGGGAAAACAGCTACATATCTGTCCTACTTTGTTTATACAGATATATATTTTTTTTCACTACAAAATGATTCTTCCTTTATATCCCCATTTCTTGTTTTGTTTTCTTCCTAAAAATTGTTTAAATGTTACCAAACTTACCAGATGGGTGAAAGTCTCCAAGCCAACAGGTTCGTGTCACAAAAGCTGAGCGAGGGTTGCATTATCTCAAGGAGCAGCCTGGATTCCTGCAGGGCCCAGGCACAGGGACAGTGACCACCTTGTGGTGTCAACTGATCACCGGGCTAGAAGACTGATCTTGCTAACGGGGAGGTGTTCGGGAGTCCAGACGCCCCCACGCACCATCAGTCACTGCAAACTCCAGCTCCGCATCCCTTAAGCAAATCCTCACAGCTCAGGGTAGGGCAGGAGAAAAAATTGTTTGCTTCCAAAAAAACACAAAAGCTTAGTTTTCAGATCTCAAAAGGAGGTATAATTTAGAAAGGGGATAACTATGAAAAACACTTTTCTGCTGAGAACAGAAACCAAAGCAACAAAATATTTCTGGACTTTTCCCAAGAAGCCACGATGGAAAAATCTCACTGGAGCGGTAATTTTTGTGGAGGCTTTGACACTCCAACACCCAGCAGGAAATGAAAGGGCAGCAGGGCAGTGAGGGACAAAGGCAGTGTCTCCTCTCGCCAGACCTCCATCAAGGGCAAAGAAAGTCCTTATTTTTAGTGAAATTGCTACTGCGTTTGCAAAGAGCGGTCCTGGCCGTGTGTCTGCAGCCCTGTGCCGACAGCACCGGAGCACCGCGCATCCAAACCCACCAGAACATTTTGTTTTTCCCAAGCAGTTTTGCCTTCAAATACTTTGTAGTGGGGAATGAGCCTGCAACCGAGAACAAGGGCATCTGCGAGAGGTCCTGAGGACAATGCTCTAAAGAGAAGTTCTTTTTTAGGGCTTGGCAAATTCCTCAGCAATTAGTGGTTTGCCTTGAAATGGTAGCAGCTGCCAGAGCTGCGGCCACACAGCCGTGCCTGCCCAGATCACGGTAAGGCCCTGGGTCTTTGAGAAAAACAAACTGCAGGCACTGAGGGCCAGGAAATGTGCTTGACAGCTTTACGGCCTTCTCTGTCAGTAACAGAGGAAGACAGCAAACGAAAAGAGACCAGGAGAAGCTGTCTGTGGCCAGGATTTATGGATACTGCAAAGCAGAGCAGGACACTAAGACTTTAAAATACTGTTTCTGACCAGGAAAATGGAGTGTAGCACTCTAGGCTACCCGGCCAGAAGTAGAAAGCCCAAGACAAATGCTGCTGGGGCCCTGGGTTTGAAGCGACTCTAACTTTCTGGCGTTACTCATAAAATTGCAGTAGAGAGTCGTGACACAGCGCCACAGCTCTCGAAATTATCACAGTTCCTTAAAAAAAAAAAACCCACCATGTTAATTTTGCAGTTTTGGTGTTCCTGCTAAGACAATTTCGTCTATGTGCATAAAATGCCTAGTTATGAAAGAGATGCATAGCTTGGGCTGGGGAGATAGCGCAGCGACATAAGTGCCTGCCTGGCGAGCACGAGGTCCTGAATTTGATCCCTAGTATGGAAAATAAATAAATAAAAAGAGATGCATGTTCATCAAAGATGACTGGAATGTTGAAGAAATATTACCTTTAATTTCACCACCCCAGGCTGACAGGCCTGACATATCGACTGTATTAGTTTCCTGTAACTGTGACAAATTCCTGAGATAACTTTAAAATTACAAAGGTTTGCTTTGGCTTATGATTTCTGAGGGTTCAACTCATGTTTTTCGGCCCTATTGCTTTGGGCTTACGGAGCAAGACAGAAGCTATACTGTTTACCTCACAGAAAGTAAAAGAGCAAGACATGAGGGGTTGGCATCCCAGCATTCTTTTCAAGGACCCCCCCCATGATGTCATTTCCTCTAAGAGTGCATACCTGATGACCTCACTTCCTCCCACTAGGCCCCATATATTAAAGTCACATTCACTCCTGAGTGCTACAGGATGGAAACCAGGCCTCTAACACACTGATGTTTGACAGATGCTAACACACCGCAGCACTGGTATATTTTTTTCATGTTTTCCATATTTTTTAACTAATGAGACTGTACTGTATATGTGCAGTTTTCCCCTTAATTTATCATAGAAATTTTCTAAGGTGATCAAAAGCATTTGAAACTTAATATTTTGAAGGCAAGGTAATGTTTTATTTTGGAAATTGCCATAATTTGCTTAATACGTCCTTGTCTTTTACTCATACCTATATTTGTAGTAGATGGCTAACGGGTGGTCTCTTGTTACACCCAGCTGAACTGAGCCATGGTGGTGCTGAAGGTTGTTGCCAGCAGCCTGAGAGGCGGAGCTGGAGAAGCTGTTGGAGCTGTGGGAAGCCATCAGTTCTCCTGGGCTGTTCTGCTGGGTGACCTTGTCATGCTGGCTTTCCTGATGAACTTGGCTGTTCTTGTCAGGAGAAGAGCTCAGGACCTCATTGTAGCTGAGAATGGCTATGGTTCACTTGGGGGAGCTCTGGTCCTCGCCTTGAGCATCGCTTCCTGGCTCTGGAATGGAAGGTGGTGCACTGCTCAGCCTCATGGAGAAGCTTGTTACGTTGGCTTTCCTGATGGGAACTCGGCTTTCCTCATCAGTGGAGGGACCTCACTGCTGCTGAGGATGGCTGTGGTACGTTTTGGGGAGCTCTGGTGCTTACCTTAAGCGATGCTTCCTGGATCCAGTGCAGACCCCTCAGCCCGCTGACACAGCTCCTTCATCCTGTTGGCACAGACTTTGCAGCTTCCACTGCTGACCTTTGGGCCTTCTGAGCACAGATCCATCAAACGGGCCTGCATGGGACTTTGTCATGGGCTCTAGGCCTCCAGGCGGACTTGCGGGAGGCACTGTTATGAGTCCTAGGATTCCAGCAGGACTCATGCAGGGTATGAGGATCCAGGCTCTCAGCTACATCCTCTAGTATCTAGGGTGTGGGCAGATTTCCTGCACTTCTTCTATATGATTCTTGGGTGATTCCTTGTAAAATAATCTTATAAAATGTGTCCTGTATTATATTGTTCCCCTTGCAAAAACTCAAAACCATGACACACTTTCAATGCCGTACTATTTTAATTAATGAGGAGGTTTCCTTACTGGATTATGAAAGAACTGTACCTGATAATGTATTAGCATGTGCATATGCATGCATGTATCTCAGTTTGGGAAGTCAAGATCAGATACTGATTTATGTATCTTTGCTTTCATGTAGTTCTTCAAATATCAAGGAGAATTCTTGCCAGATGTGGTGCTACACACGTGTAATCCTAGCACTCAGGAGGCTGAGGCAGGAGGATCACCATGAGTTGGAAGCCAGCACTGACTACACAGGGAGTCCGAGACCGGCCTAGGACTATGCAGCTGGACCTTGCAGCAAAAAAACAATCTGCCCCCCCCAGTCGAGAGTCATCTGTAACTAGAATATAACTCAACAAAATGCCAAGCAACCAATTTATTTGTTTTTCTTTTTTCCTTTTTTCTACAGAGTCTCACTATGCAAATCATAGTGATCCACCTGTTTCCTGCCTCCCAAGTGCCGGGATTACAAGCGCACCACCGCACCTGACTCCATTGCCGGCTCTGCGCACTCGAAAGTGGGGCCATCGCAGCAGGTGGGGCCAGGAACCAAACCCTGGCCCCTGCACTTCCCTAAGCAAGCATTTAATCCACTGAGCTATACCGCCAGCCCTTAAGCAACCAATTTAAAAGGATAAGATCCGTCTTAAAGCTGATAAAATACTTGCATGTACATTTCTCTCAAGAATAAATACAAATGCCAATAAATACATGAAAAATGTTCACCATCATTAGCGATTAGGAAAATGAGAATTCAAATCCTTAAGAGGTACAAGTTCACATCCCTCCAAGCACAGTGATAACCAGAAAGACTCACTATAACACAAGGAAAGGATGATATTGAGAAATTGGGCCCCCTCAGGCACTGCTAATGGGAATGAAAAGTGGTTCAGCCAATTTGGAAAACCATGTGGCCGTTTCTCAAAAAGTCAAACATATCTCATATGACTCAGCAATTCTGGCCCCACTATATACCCAAGACAAATGAAACACATATCCACACACAAAATGTACGGCAATGTTCATAGCAGCTTTATTCTTAATGAAAAAGTATAAACAACACAAATGTCCATCAGTTAATGAATGGATAAAAATGGTGCATCCACACAGCGCAGTGTTACTCAACAAGAAAAAGGAATGCAGTACCGAGAAATGCTACAATATGCATAAATGTGAAAACATAATCTAGGTGAAAGGAGCCAATCACAGAAGACCATTTGTTGTCAGAAATGTCCAAAATACGTAATTCGTTAGACATGGGAAGTAGGTTGCCACTGGGCTGAGAAAGCCAAGAGGAAATGGAAGGTAAACACAAACAGCTTCAGGATTTCTTTTGTGGAGGTGGGAATGTTCTGGAATTAGAGAGTGGTGATGGTTGCATGTGTCTGTGAATATACTAAAAAGCATTCTTGGGCCTGCACAGACAGCTCTGTGGTCTAAGTGCCTGCCTAGCTGAGCACAAGGACCCAGGTTTGATCCCTGGTACTGTATGTTGTCCCAGCCCAACCTGGGCATGCCAAGCCAGTTACCAAGACCAGGCATTGTGGCTCATGCCTGCAATCCCAGCTCTGGGGGTGGGAGTGGGATGGGTGGGCTGAAAGCAGGAGGATCACTGCGCATCTGAGCTGTATAGTGAGACCCTGTACCAAGTACATAAAATTTAAAAAACAATTTACTTACAACTTGAAGCCTTTAAATAAAAGAGCTGTATGACCTATGAATTATAGTGTAACAAAACCATTGCTGACAAAGTAAAAGATCTCCTAGCACATTATGAAAAATGTTCACAAGTTGCCTCATTTTCCAAGCCATATTCTTTTTGTTCAAATGCATTTAGTACACTATACTAAGATCTACAGGGCCTCACTACATAGATCAGACTTGCAGTGATCCTCCTGTTTCCAGCCTCCCAAGCACTACTCGTGTAGGCGAGCATCACCACGCCCAGTCTCAATCGCTGTCTCAGCACACTGTGAGGGTGGGGCTGGCGCTGCAAGCTGGGGATGGAACCCTGGTGGCTGTACTCTGCCTAAACAGGTGCTTTAGCTCACTGAGCTACCAGGCTGGCCCTTCCCATGCCGTGTTCTGGCAATATAGTTCTTTTGACTGTAAATCACCGTCTGGCAACACATTCCTTTATGTACACTTTAGATGATCTTGTAGTTCTAAGAGGTGACAACTGAGTGTTTTGGTTAGATTTTTAGCTTGACATAAATTCCTGCCATTTTTTTTTTTTCTTCAGAAAAAACAACATGCTACTCAGGCTTTCAGTAAAGTTCAAAGCAAATATGAATATTCACTACCCAGGGAGAAGGGAATGTGGTTTATTTACATCTTTGGTTAGACATGCTATAAAAGTTTTCAGAACAATTCTGTAACTCTCACCTACTAGGAGGTTGCTACCATTCCCAACTTTCTGAAAATCAGCAAGGTCCACCCATTTTGGGGTAGGTAGTCTGTGCTCTCTCACAGGGAAGGTGACAACTCACAAATGTCACCTTTTTGTGTGGTCACACAAATGAGAACAGGGCAGCTGTGGAGGGGCATGAGGGGCTGTGAATATTTCTGGGGTCACTTTCTGCTAGTGGAGGTCACTTGTTAAGGTCACATCTGCTAGTGGAGGTCACTCGTTAAGCTTAGAGTACTCTCTCTCCTCCTCCCAGACTGTAGTCAGCTGAAGACTTGGCTTCAAAGCAACTCTATAGGACTACCACTCAGACCTGAATTGTGGAAGACAGTTTAGCACACTGCTGTGAAGCACCATTTTGCCTGAGCCGGATAATGGCCTCATTTATTGAGCTGTACATCATCCACATCCAAATTTCTGTCTTCATGGCTGGCCACACCTTGAGCTCCTGAATTGCAGACCCAAAAGCCTGCATCACAATCAACCCAAATGAACTAGTCTTCCCTCAAAGCTGTTGCTACTACGGTGCTCCCTCAATTCCTAATAGGCAATCAGAGAAATGGTTGCTTGAAGGAAAAACCTAGAGGCTGGGACCTAGCTCAGGGTCTGAGCACTGGCCCACGAGTGGGAAGGCCTGGGGTGTGTCCCCAGCATTGCAAAACCCAGAACAACCCTGGAAGTCATCCTTTATCCATTCCCTCATCTCACACATCCAAGTAGTGCTGTCCCTTCTACTTCTCAAGTCTTGCTGGCAGCCTCCACTTCTCTAAGACCACCAGCCTCTTGCCAGGATAGTGGGTACAGTCCCACTAAGTGGGGTCTGAGTTAGGACAAACCCACTCCCAATCAACCCTTCAGACAGCACCCAAAAGATGGTCTTTCTAAAACCCAAAATAGTGCTATGGCAGACTCCAGCCACAGGCTCTTCAATCAGGACATCCATGGCCTTAGAGTTGCCTTCAGCTTCTTGTTGGCCCTGGAAGGAGCCCAGTGTTTCCTGCCTCGGAGCTGGTGCTGTGCCTTCCACCTGGATCCAGTCTCCTTCTGATGTCTGCTTTCACAGACGTCTTCCAGATGATATAGATAAAGAGGTGTGGAGGCTTTCGCGCCGGCTTCTGCTCTGCCTCTACGTAGAGCCCACTGCGCGTGCATGTAGGCGGTGTGCACAACGCCTGTCTGCACGGTGCAAATGGCTCACCAGGCAACACCGCGTTGCGGTATTCGTGGGTCTTGCTCCTCGCTCACAGTCACTGCTCTGTGTGGGGCAGATGCGGAAATCCATAGCACTGGATCCTAAGCCTAATTGGCTTTATAATTCACTTGAAGTTCTTAACTAAATGTACATAAATTCAAACTCAAATCCAAACTGAGGAGTCCAATCACTTTTGGCTTCTTAGTCAATCCTGGAAAACTCAGCTCAAATATGGTATGATAGGAAGGTGAAGATATTTGAAGTTGGGAGAAATTGAGCTTATGGTAACTTAGGCAACTTTAAAAACCTGTGTAACGTCTAAGACTTAGTTCCCAAATCTATAAAATGAGGGTAATATTTGATATGCAGGATCATTCTGCACATTGAGTAAAACACTACGGACAAAGCAGACCTATGCACTTCCGGATTCCCAGTGGGCCCTTGGGGAAGCTTACTCTTTCTCCTTTGCTGATAAGTCACATCTCTCAGGATGCAGACATACATGCAGGCAGGGCTCTTCATGTGGACACACAAACTCCTGTTTCCTAAAGGCACACACTGTAAAGAGATCTGAAATTAAATGACTGAGGCACAGTATGGTGGGCTTGTCCAGCGGATCTGTCCGGGGGCACAGGAACAAGGCCACAGTAATGAAGTCTCTAGCTCTAGAGATAGAGAGGCCCCAGCCACCGTGGCATCGGCCAGTGTAGCTGCTCTGCCTGAGGAAAGAAAGGAGCCAAGCCTGCTTGCAGTGTCCCGCTAACTGAATTAGGACCAGAACTAATCAAGGAAGCAAACAGCTGACGGCCGCTGTCCTGTGAAAGAAAGAAGTGGCCGCGTTCACACAGGCTAAGGCAGCCAAGAAGGCCCCGCAGAAACGCCGGCCTCCTTCTCCCCCTTTAGACTTTTCAGAGGTCTTTAGTCTGAGATGATTTAAATATTCATTGATTTCAGAGGTCTTTTTGTGCAACTCTGTTTAAAACCCAATCACGTTCTTGTTAAATTGGG
>PVKN010038001.1:0-11144 GCA_004027915.1 Capromys pilorides
AGGGTAGGGGAGAAAGATAAGAAACTGACGCGGCAGAGGATGGAAGCACAGGTAGGTACTGATGCTATTGCAAACGATGACAGGACATGGGACTCTTAGGAGAGTAAGACTGGCACTAAGTCTCTGAGGAAGAAGGTACAGTGTGGACTGTGGATTGTCATCCGCATAGGGCATAGAAGCCCTGCATAACACAGCCACCAAAGCCTGGGGTTTTGAAAGGAGAAGCAATGGTCTGAAGTCATCTTTGTGAGACACAAGGAGGACAGGGGCCTGATGTCTCAAGCATGGAATAAAAAGGCACAAGCGTCACTCCAGAATTCACAGGGATAGTGGGTCTCCCCTGGCTGCACATTAGAGTCTCCTAGGGAGCTTTAAAAATGCCTCTGCCTAGGCCCCACTGCATCTTGTGAGTGACAGTCTCTGGAACCTGAACATTCATGACACTTACAAGGTTCCTTGGTATTTCTAATACACAAAAGTTTTCGAAACCATTGATTTAAGATCAAGAGCAAACTCCTGAAAAGGGGCTACAGATGCAGTGTCTTCTACATGGAAAACAATGCTAATCTGGATCTGAAACAACCGTGCTTCCTGGATGGTGCCGCCATAACTCAGCCCGGCCAGGCAGCACTAAGCACGCACAGACTCACCTCCCAAGCTCACTACTCCTTGCTGTGGCAGAGTGAGCTCACCTCATTTGTTCTTAACCCTCCTCCTCACTTTCCCCAAGGATTTTGAGGGGAGTGGACGTTTCAGGCCAGCATTTATTGAGGGGAGTTGTTGTGGGTAGCTCGCAGCTCTGCCCCAGTTATTGGCACAAGACTAGCTATTTTTTTTTTTTTTACTGTGGTGCCCCCATCTGATCCCTATAAATGTGACATCAGGATTGATGTGGAGGCTGGCAAGGTTGACAGTGATGCTAGTTAACATTTATAGAGCAGGAAGTGCCCTAGATTCTCCAACACACACTCACTGGTCAATCCGAGCAACTCTTGGACATTGCATATGACACAAATCCCAGGGACAGGTGTGCTCACGGAGCGGCCTTCAAAAGATAAGCGACTGGCTCAAGACCCCAGCTGGTCAGGTGCTGTAACTCCAGCAGCCTCCAGAGACACATGTGCCATCGCTCCACTTCAGCTTTACTTCGAGCTCCAACATTCTGGGGTTCTTGAACCTGCTGGAAGCTTCTTGGCAGGTGGAACTGGGCTACCATGTGGTGAGGACCACACCTACCTGGAGGTGAGACTCTGAAGTCTACCCTGGCCAGGAAGATGTTGGGTGGTATCTGTTGGCTGTGCCAAAGTAAACTCAAATACTTTCCCTCTTGTACTCTGCAATTTTAAATTAGGTACATTTGATCTCTGCCTCTTGGCTGTTAGTACAAGGTAAACACACAAGCATTAATATTGAAAATAATTTCCCTTTAAACAACATCCTGAAACTTGATGTGGGGCATTTCAATATAAACATAAAAGCAAACAAGACAACTTAATTATTTGTTTCTCCAAGGGAAGGAGCTAAACCGGGAATTAATTTGGTTGCCTATGAAACAATCCGTTTGCTCTGCCTAATTCTGCAATTAAATAACCTTTATCCAGACACGATTAGCATGTTAGTTGCGCAGAAACGGAAAAGAGGCCTGGACAACCCGGTGGGGACCCGTAGCTCCTAAGCCGGGCCTTGGGCTACAGGACCCAGCCAGAGCGAGCTGGGGACGTGCCTTGCGGGATCTCCCTGAGTGCCGCCTACGTTTATGCGCTCAGCAGCGTGGCTGAGAACCCAGTCTGCACTCGGACAGGACCCGACCGGACCAAGGGGCTGCGCGCGCACCCAGGGCCGCGCCTAAGGCGGCTTCAGAGCTCGCGACAGAGGAGAGGAGGGGAGAGCGGCCCCTGGTGGCCGCAGGGTAGAACGGCAGGGGCGCGCACGACCCCTTTAACCACCCTTCCTTCCCATCTTCTCCAGGTGGTTCGTGAATATGAGAGGGGGTGATAGTGGTTTGTCCCTTGTGTATTTATTCTTCGTGAGCATGCTTAAGCAGATGCATTCACATACAAGGACGGAAACAGGGGGACGTGGCTTCCTTAGTGGCGTTAGCCCCAGTGAAAGAGCAGGTACGGTTTCCGATACGGGGCCGCTCAGCTCCCGTGGATCCAATCCCCAATCTCCTCACTTGATTCTCTGTCGACCTCGCTACTAGTGAAGACTTTCCCGACAACTGCTTGGGCGCCTGGTGTGACTCCTCCAAGGCCACGGTCAGGCCGCATCATCTGCGGAGCCCTCTTGGGGCGCAGCGGGGAGCACAGCAGCGGGGCCCCCGCACGGTCTTCCGTGGGCGCGGCGCTGCTGCGGGGCTCCCCAGCTCCGCGAGTCCGGGCAAAAGAGGAGGAAGGCTACGCCTGTCATTTAGCGTGAGAGCCTAACAATGGAGCCCTGGAAGGAGTTACGATTTCCATGCCTCTCTCTGGTCCTCGGCATCGTCTGCGTCTCCAGTCTAAAGTTTAAGCGTTTGTAACAGTCGTGTTGTGGACTCTAAAACCAAGGAGTTTAAGAACATCATCATCGCTGATGACCCGTGGCTCTGCACCGCAGTGGATCTGCCCAACGTGCTTTAGTAACGACTGTGTGCGCGAACTCAGAGTCCCGTCCCCATCTTCCAAGCGCACCCTGACCTCACCGCTTCTGCCCAGCTCCTCGGGGTGCGCGGGGCGTCAGTTGTTGCTATAATCTGCCTCCTGACACAGTAATCAGAACCAGAAAGGCTCGCCGCTCACTTACCGCCTCCTTTAGAACTTTTCCATTTAAGAAAATCGATGGACAGATCCTTTCTTGTAACTCGCTCCTGCGCTACATCTATTTTTATTTATTTTTCTGATTTGGCTGGGCTCAACTAGTGCATTCCGGATCTTTCCTCTACCCCTTGGGAGCGGCGTGGGGTGGGGGTGGCGGCCCGGCTCCTCCCAGGGGCGCTCTCCAGCCGGGACCTCTCCCACCGCACCGCGGAGTTGTAGTAGGGGAAGCGGTGTCAGCCCGAGCTCCACCTGCAGCCGCAGCGCCAGATCCCCCCTTCCCGCCTCGCGCGCTCGCATCCACACGTGTGCGCGCACTCACACACGCGCGCGTGCACACGTACACACGCGCACACACACACACACACACATACATTCACACACACCCCACCCGCCCCACCCGGGTCGGAGGAGACGCCAGCCAAAGGAGGCGGGGTTGCGGGAGGAGAGTCCTCCGCGCGCGATCCAGTCCGGGACTTGGCTCCGCCCGACACTTCGGCCTCAGCGGTGACAGAGGAGTAGCAAACGGCACCGGGTGAGGCTGCAGCCAACTCTGCTCCCCGCGCACCGCGCTCCACTGCCTCGCGCTCGGGACCAGACGCAGCTTCTTCGCGGCGCCGACCGCTCGCAATGCCCGCCTAGAAGCGCGGCTACGGCCCCACCCCAAGCCCGAGCCCGGCTCCCCGGCCCAGCCCGGGCCAGAGCCGCGCGCCCCGCCCCAGACCCCCGCCCCGCGCCCTGCGATGATTTGTTAACCGGTGCGGATACATCGAAGGGGACTGAGGAGTGGACTCCGAGTGGAATTTGGATTTGGAGAATAGTTTCCTGAACAGTCACCTTCGTCCGTGTTGCTGTTTCTTCTTCCTTTTTTTTTTGGCTTCTTTCTGCCCCTTTCTCTGTGTGTCATCGGAAATGAACACAGCTCGCTTGCATCCCAGAAAGTAGACGGCGCGACTGTTGCCCCAAAGAGCATACATGTAGGAATGACAAAGGCTGGCAAAGCGGAGCGCGCAGCTCGAGGCCCGAAGCGATCTCGATAATGGATTACTAAATGGGAAACACGCCGTGCCAGTCCGTCCCGAGCCCGGCCGCCTTCCCGTCGATGCACCGAAAAGGTACGGCGGGGCGTCCCTGCGCGCCCCACCTCCGGAACCGCCAGGCTCCGGCCGAGGGTCCCGGGCTGAAACCACCTCCATTCAGCGCGCGCCGTGGCCTTTGTAGTACCTGTGTCATATTTTGTCTCTCGTTTCTGCCTCCTGAGCGCTGCTCTGTCCTGGGGGAGCAGTCCTGAGCCCAGCGCGCCGCTCCCCTCAGCCGTGCGCCCCGGGATCGCCGGGCTCCGAGCCGAGACCTTCCCCATCCACGCCTCGCGTATGCCCGGCGCCGCCCTGCACCGCAAGGGCTTGAGTGGCCGCCCTGCCCAGGGCTGTGCGGTCCGATGCTCGTCCTCGCTCTCCGGCCAGCAGGGAGCAGAGTGGGCCGGAGAGGGTGGGACTGGGGCGCGCTCGGTTCCGCTGGGGAAGGCTGGAGAAGGGGCTCAGCCCTCGAGGGTAAAGCGTGTTGGGGGGAGCATCGCTGCTTTCGACCAGCGCTGAGTAGATTCTGGGGTAGAAGGAAGCCTTCCACCGAGACCGTGGGGAGGAGACGAGAGTCTTTTGTTGTCAGCACAGCTCGGGACCAAGCTCCCCGGAGTGCGGGAAACTTGTGATGGCCCTGGGCACACGCGCGCCCTGCCCCTGGGTGAGACCCTGGCTCTAGAGGCCGCTGGCACCGGAGGTTTCGGGCTTTGTTGTCTGGAATGGATACCCAGGAGCGGCCGCTCGGTGTTGCGCGGTTTCCTGGCTCCAGGTCCCGTCCCATCCCAGCTCTCGGACCCGCGGCGAGTTCGCTGTCGGTCGGCCGCGTCCCACGCAAGCAGAGCCCTCTACGCCGAGGCTGCCGTCTGCTGCGCCTCCTCCAAGCTCAGTGTGGTGCCTCTTTGGGAAGGGGGTCCCGGAAGGAGGGTGGGGAGACTTGGCAGGAGACAGCCCCGGGCTGACCACTCACTCTAAGGGAGCCGCTTCCTCCCCAGCCCCGAGTGAGCGTGTCCGACTCCACCACGCGTCCTGGAGCCGCTTCTGCGGCCAGGGGCTCTGGGGAGCGAACCGGCCAGTGCCCGCCCACCTTGTGTGCCCCTGGGAGGAGGGAAAGTGTCTATTATCGATTCTCCACGTTTTTCTCAGTGCTCTACTATTGGAGACCAGGCGAAGCAGCATCCTGCGGTCTCCTCCCTCCTTGCCCCACCTGAGCAGAGAAAGCCCGAGAACTGTCCCGGACTTCGGGGTGCAGGACAGGAAACCAGACTCCCAACACCTTTTCCGCTCCCCCGCCTCCACTGACCCGGACGCTTCCTCCCTTAAACAGCGCATGTTACTGAGCTTGGCTGTTTAGGAAAGTTTTTCGGAGGGCAGTGGGCACGACGGGATTGGAGCTCTGCGTGTTCAGCCGGCGGGAACCCGGGCCGGAGGGAAACCGTGTGGATAGTCTTGATGTTGCTGGGAGCCGCTGCTGGCCCACTGGAGAGTGGCGCCTCTTGGCCCGCTGTACCTGCTGGACCAGTCTCCGGAGAGGTTGGGGGCAGGGCTAATGGGATGGTTTTGAGCAGATCCCGAGACGGTGGTGTGAGTGACCCTGTTGACACTGGCTGGTGGAAGAAAGCCTGTGGACCCAAGCCCGGGTTTCACCGGCTACAAAAACTGCACTCCAGCGTCCAGCTCTTGGCTCTCGGAATTCCTGCTGGGAAAGGTCCAGGGAGGACTGGAAATACAGCTCCAGGTGGTCGTGGAGCCCGGCAGGGACCAAAGACCAAGGATGCCGACTTCCTAGCCGGGGCATTTCCAAAGGCCAGCCGCAGCCTCCAGCGCGGGCGGCGCTGGGTAGCTCCCTTTTTGGCTGTTGCCGGAATGCAACGGCCAAGGACGCCACAGAGGATTGAGCCTTGTTTACTCTTCCTGGAAATCGAGTTCTACTCGTACGAGGCTTAAAGCACAAGGCTCCTGAGGACGCACACAAACCCCTCGCACACTTCCACTTGCGTAACTTTCTTTGCTTCTGGTCTGAAAAGCCATTTAACCGAGATGCAGTATTATGCCGGTAGGTCTCAGGGAAGCTATTGAATGCCCCCCAGCGCTGGTTTTTGAGTTTTTCCTGGATGAGAAAATTCAGTTCTTAGGCCTTGCTTTTTTTTTTTTTACGCTTGATACTTACCAGCCTTCTTTCCCTTGGTGGGCATACATTTTGGGCATCAGTCTCCCCATCCCCTGCTGTGGATAGAGAGAAACATTAGTGAATCAGAACACATTAATGCTGTTGGTTGCTGGGAAAAGTAGAGATGCTGTGTTCAATTCTGAGTGCAAATACTGCCTTTTTTGTTGTTATTGTTGTTTTAACACCTTACCCAAATGGCTGGCAGAGGTCAAGAGAGAAAGCATTTTGTATAGGTTTTTAAAAACAAAATTTTGTGGTTAGTCATTTACAGTGAGCTTTGATTAAACTACTCCAGGCACCAAAGTTAATTATTAACCTAACCTTAAATATAGTGGCAGAACTGTGTCTCCACCTATTAACCTGAATTATCTGTTAAAAAGTAATTGCACTAGCTACTCGTATTTGTCTTATCCATTCTTGTTTATATAGTAACTTACCAGAATCTTGAGTAAAGCCCCCTCCCTATTTGTACCTTGGTTTTAGACACTTTTAAATGAGACATTTTCCAAACCACCCTAAATCAGGAAAGAATGAATGCCAGATTTAACATCTTAATTTTGTGCTATGAATTTTTTGTCACCGTGAGAAGTATTCCATTTTATTTCTTATTCACCATTTAAGGGACAATCTTCTCAATGTGCTCTTGTTTTGCAGCCATCACCCTTTCAAAAGGTGTCGTTCTCAATACTGTATATAATCCACATATGTAAATGTTAATGAGACACACAAAGTCATTTTTTCGGGAGTCACCTACAAAAAGCTCTAAGTTAAAATGAAGTAAAACTTTACAAGGCCTGATGAAGAACACTCAAGTCAACACTGCATGAAAACTGAATGGAATCACCACACCTGGTTCATAGTTTCCACTTAGAGCATACTTATTTTTCTTCTGTAAAGATGCCTATACCTTCAGCTAAGTGATTATCATAATGTGATCATAAGTACACTACTGCATACAAACCACACTCCTCAAATTCTTTCAAAGTTTGGTGCTTTTTCTAAATTATTGGAAAAATATTAATAGAAAAAATATTAAAAACAGCATTAGCATGTTGAATAGGCTAACCATAAACTAGTGAAGTGAAGAGTTTTGAGTCAGGATAGCAAAAAATAGAGACTATTCTCTATTGAATTGAAAGACACCTAAATTAAGAACATGTATTAAATTTAAAAATATTCATGCTAAAAAGTAAGTGGCTTTTACACTCATGTGAAATGAGGGGAAACACTGTTTTTGAACAAAGGGCAGAGTCAGGTTGTTTATTATACATAAAATATTTCACTTTTTTTGCACCATAATAAAAGAATGATGACGGGACAAAAAAGTTGTTTTTAGAAGTAGATTGCCAAGAACTACCATATTCTCCCTATTTCTTATTTGCAAAAAGGAATCACAGAATAAGCCAAGCTGGTAGAAAATTCTTTAATCAGGCATCTGCCATTTGCTTCCAAGTAAAGCCTAGCTCTTCACTGCCCCCACACCCTCCTTTAGGTGTAGACAGTTTATTGCCCCACTTCCAGAATGGATGTTTCTTCGCATATTTACTGAAGAGTTCTGTGTCATGGCAACCACAGTTGTGCATGCCGTGGAGAGGTGAAGCCTTGAAGTGTTCTGCCAAGGCTTCTTGTCTAGGTACCCCTACTCTCTTGGGGTACTCTGGAGCCAAGTTGTCTTTGAGATATTTCTATTTCACAGCAAAGGCTTTTCCCATCTGCCTTAAAATGTGCTACAAGAGCAACTGAGCTATTCTCTGCTGGCAACCGCATGCCTGCCTCATGGGGATATGGTAAGGTAGGGAAGGGAGGCATTTAATCCCTTTGAAATGGGCAAATAAGATGTCATACCCACAAACCTCACGGGGAGGAGGGAGCTCAGGAGGACTTAGCAAGGGACTGTTACCATCTAGTATACACACACAGGTGTCTTGCTTTGTGAAGCATGTGAGCACTTGCCAAACTTTTTCATTAGCGAAATTGTAATTAGAGTAATGTAGAGTGTCATGTCCAAATGTCTGCAGCATTCTGGACCTGGCAGATAGCCAGTACTCCCTGGGTAAATAGCTCCTCTTCAGTGTAAGACGCCTCAAACTTAGTATCTCAGAAAACCAAACTCTGGCTTCTCTTTGCAGTTTGCTTTTCCTAAAATCTCCATCATGAACATTTCCTGATTTCAGTGACTCAGTCTCAGGATTTAGGGTTTACCCTTGACTCGTCCCTTGGCACTGCTCTGCCCCTACCCTCAGGGTGTGTGCAGGCTTCCTCCAACTCTCGCACCCCAGAGGCCGCACAGTAGCCCACCTAGGTCTCTCCTACTGGGCGGTCCTGCCAGCTTCCCTGCTTCTGCTCTGGGCTACTGCTGACTTTTCTCAGAACAGCATTTGTTTTCACTTTTGCTTTTTAAGCTAAGCTAGGTCAGTTAACTTCTCTGCATAGATACTTTGCTATCTTGTTCTAGTAGAAGCTAGAGCTCTTCCCATGGCTTTTGCACTCAGGCCTCTCCCTGGTTTTCCCCTCACCACCTGTCCTGTCCTGCGGCTACTTCCACCTGCCAGGCCCCCCTCCTCTGGGGTCCTTTGTGGTGTCTCTGCAGGGGCTGCTTCTGTGGCATGGTATGATCTCCCCAGATAGCTGTGCGATTTGCTTCTCACATCCCTCAGATCTCTGCACAAATGTCACTGTCTTAGCAAAGGCTCTTCTGATTTACTTATTTACCTCATCCTTCCCCCAAGCACTTCCTCAGCCATTGCAAGCTTCTTTTCATTCCTTTGTACTTCTTGCTGTTTGACTAACTATATGTTGTCTTTGTTTATTTTCTGTCTTCCTCCAGAACATAATGCCACAGGGACATTCCTGTGTGCTTCTCCGCTCTACTTCCAACCCCTAAAACAATGGCTTGTACCTCATAGGTCCTCCATCACAAGTATTTGTTGAATGGATAAAAAGTGACTCATTTTGTGAACAACTAGTCTTTATTTTGATCTCTTTTTGGGGGCCTACTTGTTCCAGATTTTGTTTTTATCAGTGGATTATTTCTAAGTCTAATGTACCATTAGCAGGACATTCTCTGTGTGTTGTTTTCCCCGTCTTGGTGATGGATTAGAGCCTGATCATTCCCACAATTTCACCCAGTCCCCTCCAGTGGCTAAGAGCACACATCTGAGAGACACCTGGCTAGAGCTGGAAGGAGTCTGAGTCAGGTAAAATGAACTTGTCAAGAAATGGAGCTGAGAAGACAGCCGACATTTATGAGGATTGAGTGTTTGACTCTGGCCTCATTTGTTTTAGGTTCTAACCATGGACCACACAACCTTCTTCCTTCATTGGAGTTTGCTAGTAGTTTTCAACTTTCATTATTCTATAGGAGATTTTATTATGCTTATTAACTCATATTAGCTGTTTTTCAAGCTCCGCCAGAAGGCGGATCCTCTACTCTTAGTTCCTTGGACCAGTCACTTAAATTTGGGGCAGCATTATTTTAAGTGAAATTTGTGAATAGTAAACTTACTCTTCCCACTTTGGAACACTGCAGGAAGAGTAATGGCAAATCACAAACATGAGTGAGTATTTTGGTAAAATATATACTTTGGAAATTAGGAAAGTTTGAGGCAAAATCCAACTTCCACTCCAAACCTGTGGTATGAGGGATCCTACTCCATCATTTTCTAAATCATAAAGAAGATTATAGTCTGCTGATGCAGTTTTAATGTAAACCATATTATGAAATGCAATAATATCCTCCCATTCACTAAAGATGCACAGGTCACAGAGTATGAATGGTGACTGTATTAATCAGAATCTCAACTGCTTCAAGTAGAGTTGCTTTTGTTATGACCATCAGGAAAGGCCATGAGAATGACACTTTGCCAGGCATTATAAAAATTCAAGAGAATTGTTTCTGTTCAGTTAAGTTCTGAAATCCTGTGTGGCAGCATAGCTATTAGTGTAGAACAAACACGTCAGAGTGAATCTGGAGTACTGGAGGACAGTTTCAGACAGTAGGTTTTGTGGGGTGGTGTGTGTAAATGTGGAAGGACTAGCAGGGGATTGAAGTGGCCAGCCCTGGAGGCAGTGCTGAGGTTCTTCTGGCAGAAACAACTCATGTGAAATTGAATCTCTTCTCTGTCATTAAGAGCAGTGTGACTGAGCCAAGTCCTTAACTTCTCTGCTTCAGTTTGCATTTGTACCTTAGTAATATGATGATAATGTCATGACTGGTGAGTAGAATGAATGTAATGACAACCCTAAACTTCCTAGAACAATGCCTGGCACACAACAGGTGCACCCTGAGTATAAGATCTTATTTTTACTTGGGTGATTATGGTAATGGAAAATGCCCTGGGAATGAGTTTTGAGACAGCAAGCTGTGCTTTCGCAGGGGGCAATAGAAATGGAAATTACTACAAATCTGTATTATAAAGAGATGGTGCAAAAGAAACAGCCTTTGGAGTAGAAATGAACTTGCACATCCTAAGCCATCAGTCCTGTCATGAGTTTCAGCTGGGAAGCATGTGGGAGAGTCATATGCAAGGGACAGTGACAGTCTCCTTCCTAACTGTAGAAGCTGAAACATCACATCCCAAACACTGAAAAAACAAATCAATGCACAAAAACAAAAGCAAACAAAGAAGCTGCCAACCATGTAGGACCTATGTCAAATTAGAACCCAGAGAGCAATTTTTAAAAATGATAGCTATTACTTATTAATGTTTTAAGAATAGACTACACTATCTGTACCCACATGTAGATTCTGAGAGCAGTCCCTTCAGGGCTGAATCAAATTTTCAAAGGAAAGATTTGTGTGAGAAAAGCTTGGCTGCTGATGGGGCTCCTCTGGGAGACTCAAGCTAGAGCTTCTGCCAAGGGCTCTTCACAATTCCCATGTGACAGGGCACCCTCTTCCCTGACCATGCTGGAAATCAGTTTGAAAGAGCACAAGTCTCCACATAAAAAATGTACCTTCCCCACTGGAAGGTAGGATAGAGTGGGATGACCTGTGTAGAGACAGCACTTTCTGTACTGATATCCGGCTAGAGAGCCTTAATTTGGATTCAGATGTTAGTCATGCCCGTCCTTCTCAGTGAGCCAAAGCTGACTTCTGAAGAGCAC
>PVKN010038002.1:0-11146 GCA_004027915.1 Capromys pilorides
AAGGCACAAAGAAATTAAGTAACTATTGAAGTTCACACATCTAATAAGTACTTAGACAGAACTTAGCTGATTATAGGAGTGACATAGCCAGTATAGTACACTGGCTTCTCACTCACTTTTGGGAAATACAGGTCTCAAACTATTAAGTTTACACACATACGGTACTCAAAAGTAAACTGTGGCTGTCGATATAACAAATTATGACAATGTCTAGCTAATCAGGTTCCACTTTGTCCTTAGCAAGATATAGTCTCTTAAGACTCCTAAAAGTTTCTCATCAAAGCCAATCTGAATTGTTCATGGTCTGCTAGAGACAGGATGAATCATATAGAGAAAAATGTACTACAACAGGTATGTCTACATAGAAGTGAAACATTGAGGCTGGAGATACAGCTCAGTGATAGAGCACTGGCCTAGTGGTAGAGCACTGGCCTAGAGCACTGGGTGCCAGCCCAGCACTGCAAAAACTTTAAAAACTTAAAAAGTGAAATTGTTTAGCTAGTTCTCTATATCCCCACTTCCCCAAAACTGAAAATAAATTTTATAAAAATGAGCTCTGAGGTCAAAGGGACAGAAAGCACCAGCATAAATCCTATCACACACTTGACAGCTTTCTAACCTTGGCAGATGACTTGTGGCTGGGCTCCTCTCGTGGTTTCAGGGCTCCCACTCCAAGAGTCGGAAGCTGTGTTTGAAAGACAGACATTCGACCACCAGTTGGGGACATCAGCTTAAAAGCAGCTTGAAGTGCAGGACCCAAGGCACTCTGGGTCTCCAGGGACGTGGTAAACATTTGTGGCAAAGTTTTCAGTAAACCTTGGACAAGCTTGTGAAATAAAGCAAGAAAACTCAAGAATGTTACAACTGAATTTTTCCCTACAATAAACCAGTATCTAATACAGTAGACAGGACATTAGGTTATGATGATGGTCAGTGAATCTACAGACACTACTGTCAACAATGAAGTTGGCCAAATGATAAGAAAACCAATCAACAATATAAATTAGCAAGCAAAACATCAAAATTGGGGCCTTATAGTTTTTGTACATGCTGCAGTCCAGCAAGACTATATGTCTAAAATTATCAAAAAGAACTTTCACAGTTTAAAAATTTGATGTATTTATGGTATGAAATATGGCTTTCTCCATCACCTCTATATACTTTATTCAGCTAACTTTCAAAATGAGTTTGACTCTTTCCAGTTGCAAAAATCTAAGATATCCAGTAACTTTGCCAACTAGTAGTATCACTACAAAAGAAAAACAAAATATAAACCAACTACCTATTCAGGTTAGGTTATACAACTAAAGAGAATTAATGGGGAATAAATACTTCACAATACGGCACAATTACCAATGCCAACGGCAGAGACCGTAGACTTGCTAGTTAAAATGTTCCCCTATAGCATATATGCATTTACAGGGTAGACAACACCCCCCCTCAGACACATTCTGTTCACCTCTCACTGTATTATGGCATGGCAATTTCCAGGCAGGTAATAAGAGTTTCTTCTGAACTGACCACAATGACAGACACTCTGTGAATCAGAAAAGCAAAGGGCACTGGGCACAGCCCAGCTAGTGTGTGTCTGTGTGGTGACCAGAGCTTATCACAATGACCCTCCCCACTTCAAAGATAGCAGGCAAAACAGCTTTCTTCCCAGAGTTCTTCCTTCCAGAACAGCTTTATCTTCTATTCTATAGCTTGCTGCATTAGACTAAAAATGACTGCAACATCAGAGCTAGCCATCAAATGAGCTTTAACTAAGAGTAAATGTAAAATGCTATATATCTTAGAACTATCAAAGGAAAAAGCAAAATGTTAACAGTTTATTTCAAAAAGACGCTTTCAATTAAATATGGCAGGTAGAAAATGTGCCTTACCTCTTTACTTTCATTTAAATTTACCAGTAAGTTTTCTGGCATAGGTATAAAAACATCTGAAAGAACAAGCGAATACTTGTTTTAAAATATATGACACTGGTGTGATTAACCCCCATTCTTGAAAGAAAAGCTGCTTCTTCCACTAGCACAGTATTATGCTCTGTCTCCCTATGGCCAAAGAGCACCAGAGGCACAGGGACTTGGAGGTTTGGGCTTCTTGCCTACACCCCCCAATCAGAATGCAGAACTTGGCAAGGTCCATGCAAGTATTCAGCTTCTTAAAAGCAATCATTTTGCATCTTGCTTTGCTTTTAGTTGGTGAGCCAGCCAAAGACACACGCTAAACATTAAAGAAAAAGCAACTAACATGACACACAAGGACCTCACAGCTTTCCAGGCATGGTGGCACATGCCTGTGATCCAGCACTCATGCGGCTGAGGCAGGAGGATCACTCAAGATTTAGGGCCAACCTGAGCTACATAATGAGACTCTGTCTCAAAAACAAAACAAAACAAAAAACAGAATGCTCTATCTTCATACAGAAGTAACACAGTTCACCAGTAGTTCTGGTATTCAGACCCTGGTGTTTTCTCATATAGAAGGCTCACAACGGGGCCGGTGGTGGTGATCAATGGGCAACACACTTTTCTAGCACATGCAGAGCCCTGAGTTTAGTTCCCAGCACCACACAGTAACAAAACAAAAGGTCTGTATAATGCTCCTATGCAGGACTACAAAATCAACATCAGAATGTAAGCAAACTGACCACTTCAGGGAGCCACTCAGCATTCACATTTATTCTGATTGAGAATTAAATTTCCTTCCCTACTTAGGAAGCAATAGGGAAGAGAACATGAGTAGTAGAGAATTATAAGGAAAATTATTTTTTATTTCTATACTGATTTTTCTTACATTAAAAATAAGGGTTATCATGAAGTTTGTAAAACATCAATAATTTGAAATATTAAATGTTTTAACTGTCATATAAAAATTCTTTTATTTATATAATGGTGTTCATCTTATCTTTAGAAATCTTTTTGTCTTTAAAGTACTAATGACAGCTTTATTAATAAGATATAACTATCATATCATAAAATTCATCTTGATAGAGTACAGGTCTAGAACCAGGCATGGTGGCACATTCCTGTAATTCCAGCTCTCAGGAGACTGAGGCAGGAGGATTGTTCTGAGTTCAAGCCCTGCATGGGTTACACAAGTGAGTTCAAGAGCAGCCTAAACTGAACTTCGTAGTGAGACCCATGTCGAAAAACAACCATATATAAAGGAAAGAAAGTAAGAGTACAGTTCTGGGTTGCAATATAGCTATGTGGTACAGCAACTGCTCAACATGTGCAAGACCCTCAGTTTAACTCCCAGAATGGGGGAGGGGGGGTACATTTCAGTGATTTAATTATACATTCATAGTTATACAACCACGATCATTATCTAATTCCAGATCGCTAGCATCATCTCAAAAAGAAACTCTGCAGCCACTAACAGTTATCCCCAGCTTCTCTCATTTTAAGTCCCTGGCAAATAATCTCTCCGCTCCCATAGGATGACATATTATGGACATTTTATATGAAGAGAGCCAAGCTATATGCAGTCTTTTGCGTTGGCTTTGTTCATCAGCATGCTTTCAAGATTCATCGGTACTTCTTTTTTGTTGCTGAAAAGCATTCTACTGCACGACTACTAGACCACGCTCTGCTGTTGTTGTGAGTATAGCTGCTAGGTCACATGGTAACTCTCCAACTTTTCCAAGGAGCTGCTGCAGTTTCCCACCACAGCTTCCACCTTCCCACTCGTCCTGCAGTGTGTAAGGACTCCAATTTCTCCATAACCCCACCACACTTATTATTACCTAACTCTATTTTAGCCATTGTACTTGGTGTGAGGTGACATTTCATTGTGTTTGTCATCTGCACCTGTCTAAAAACTTGTGATGTAATGTACTTACCAAACTGCTGACAGATTTTTTGTGGAGGGTACTGGAGACATAAACACAGAGCTGTGCAGAAGCTAAGTGTACCACTGAGCTACGGCCCCATGCCCAAGAACACAGAACACTGTTGAGTAGAGCAGTGTTGTTCAAATCTAATGTTGTGCTATTATCTTTTCATTGTTATGGTTCTTTAGGTAACCTAGGTATAAATCCCTCTTCAGGTATAATTTGTAAATATTTTTCTCCCAATTTGTTGGTTGCCTTGATGGTATTCATTATAACAAAACTTTTTTTTTTTTTTTAAGACAGACTCACTGTATAATCTAGCCAAAACATTTTGATTTCGAAGAACTCTAAACTTTCCTATTTTTTCTTTTGCTGCCTGTAGAGTTGATGTTATATCTAAAAAACTGCTATCTAATTCACTTCTAGGTTTTCTTCTAACACTTTTTTTTGGATTAAACTCAGGTCCTTGAATTTGCCAGGCAAGCGCTTACTGTACTGAACTATCTCTCCAGCCTTCTTCTAACACTTTTTATACTTTTAGTCTCATACCAGGCCTATGATCTGTTTTTAATTTTGTTATGATAAAATATGCATAAAACGCACCCTTTTTTTTTTTTTTTAATTTTATTTATTTATTTGTTTGCTTGTTGTGTTTGTTTATTTATTCATTTTGTGGCTGGCTCAGCCTGCCCTGGTGGTGGCGCTGGCGCAGCATGTGGTGCCGTCCCTGCAGTTGCCTGAGCCCTCCTAAGCAGGCGCTTTAGACCACTGAACCATCTCGCCGGCCCCTAAAATGCACCCTTTTAAACACTTTTATGCATATAGTTCAATGGCATTTAGTATAGTCACAATGTTGCATAGCCATTATCTATCTTCACAACTTTTTCATTATCTCACACAAAACCCTACACCCAATAAATAGTCCCTAATATTCCTCTCTCTACCCTTATTAGTCTCTATTGTATTTTCTTTATTTATGCATTTTGTACAAGGTCTCACTATGCAGCTCAACTCGTAGTAATCCTCCTGTTTTCAGCCTCCCCAGCACTGGGACTACACAGCTCTGTGAGCCCGGGGGCAGGGCCAGTGCAGCATGTGGAGCCAGGGATCAAACCTCAGTCCCTGCGCTTGCCTGAGCAGGTGCTTAGTTGGGCTCACTGGCCCTCTATTGTATTTTCTATTTCTATGAATTTGCTTAATTTCAATACCTATGGAATTAGACAACATGTGTCCTTGTTTCTGTCTTACTTTGCTTAGCAAAATGTCTTCAAATTTCACCCATTTTGTAACACGCATCAGAGTTTTATCACTTTTATCCCCGGTGCCAAAAAAAAAAAAAAGAATTTTATCACTTTTTAAAGCTAAATAATATTCTTTTGCTATCTTTACAGTAAATTGTACTTGTTCAGCTACTAATGGCTGCTTGAGAACACTTTCATTTCTAAGCTACTCTAACGTTGCCATGAAAATGTGCAATTACCTGTCCAAATCCCTACTTTCCACTATTTTGGATATAT
This sequence comes from Capromys pilorides, assembly GCA_004027915.1. Taxonomy (NCBI): domain Eukaryota; kingdom Metazoa; phylum Chordata; class Mammalia; order Rodentia; family Capromyidae; genus Capromys; species Capromys pilorides. The sequence goes on from PVKN010038002.1 coordinate 5,353, forward strand.
ATGTATTGTTGCTATTTTTCTTTTTGTGTTGCTGGGATTCTATTTATTTATTTATTTATTTATGGCTCAGGCTGCCCTAAGGGCAGGTCTCATGCTCCATGTGGAGATGGGAATCGAATCATGGTCACCAGTGCCTGAGGGACTTTGCCAAATAATGTGCTTTAATCAGCTGAGCTACCTGGCAAGCCCCCACTTTTTGTGTTGCTGGGAATCAAACCTGAAGTGAGATGTGCTAAGCAAGAACTCAATCACTGAGCCAAATCCTCAGCTCTCAAGTACTTTTAAGTGAATGAATGGATGAATGCTAAAATTAGATTTAATCTGATTTCTAACATTAACTTGCTTTTGTTTTCTCTGAATTCATTTGTCCATAACCTTGTTTCTTCCTTCATAAAGTGAGACAGAACTGACGAACACTTACCACTTCAACTATTTAATGATTCTAATGATTTTATATTCAAGCTTGTACACTTATACCACATACTCCAAACCTGCCATGTAGTTGCTATACGTATGTGTGTGTGTGTATATTTATATTTATATTTATATTTATATTTATATTTCTTTTTTTTGGTCTTTTTGAGACAGGGTCTCACTATGCAGTTCAGGATGGCCTTGAGCTTACTTTGTAGCCCAAGCTGGTCTTGAACTCACAAACAATCCTCTTGCCTCAGTCTTCCAAGTGCTGGGATTACAGGCATGTGCTACCAGGCCTGGTATGAAATATTTTTAACTAAAATTTCCTAAGGCAGTTCAATAATTTTAAATGCATAATACCTACCATCAATGTCTGAAATTATTAGCATCTGAGGTTGAGAAAGACCTTCTTGAAGACTATAGAAATGAATTGTACTGTCAAATGTTATGAAACCAATTTTTGTTCTCGTGTTGCCAGGAAGCCTAAAACCAAACAAATATAAGAGTATTATTTTCTAAAAAAGCATTTTAAGCCAGGCATAGTGGCGCATGCCTGTAATCCCAGCACTTGGGAGGCTGAGGCAGGAGGATCAGTGCAAGTTCAAGACCAGCCTCGGCTATAAAAGTGAGCTCAAGGCCAGGCTGAACTGCATAGCGAGACCCTGTCTCAAAAAGACAAATAAATAAATACAGCATTTTATTAAGCTTTGACATATTTTGTTAATAAAATATTTTCTAAATATCACATGCAACATCTAGTTTAGTATTAAGGGAGACCGCCTAACATAAACAATATCCAAAGCTCCCAGTTCTTATCCAGGAAAATATAACTTTCTCAGATGGAAAACAGTACACATAAGCCAACTAATCAATGAAAATCAGTAATACAATCTAAAACCTATATTGTTAAGAAGATAAAAATTTAAAAAAATAAAATCTATAATGATACATCCAATTACTTAGGAAGTAATACATAACAAATGCTGTGAAGTATGTACACAACTTTACAGACAATTTAAAGTTATAAAAAATTACTCAGAAGCTGGGGATGTAGCTCAGTGATACAGCACTTGCCTGGCATGTGCACAGCCTGGTTTCTATCCCCAACACTACAAGAAAAAAAAAAAGGCTTCAAAGCATTACTATATACCAATTCTAAAATGTAACAAATTTATATATTACAACTATTTAAAACTTTTGCACAAATGTTTTTTACATTATTAAGTGACGTATGTGGACTCTGGGTACATAATTACATGGCTTTTTTTGGTTTTAAAAATGAGTCAGTTTACAATCACGGTTAGTTTCAGATTTAAACTAAATGAAGGCACTTACAAATCCAGATTGTCTAACAAACTCTGGCAAACTGAATTCAAGTATCCAGTTTCAACTGCATTATGAGAGACATCAAATACAAAGAGGTACACTGGAGGTTGTGGTGGTCGTAACTAGAGGGAAAAAAAGAACCACATTAAATATATTTAATAAGATTAAGTTTGCTGGGCATGGTAGCATACTCTGTAATCCCAACACTCAGGAGGCTGAGATAGGAGGATCACCACGAGTTTAAGACCAGCATACACTACATAAAGAGTTCAGGGTCAGATTAAACTGCAAAGCAAGACCCTGTCTTGAAAGAAAAAAAGAAAGGAAGGAAGGAAGGAAGGAAGGAAGGAAGGAAGGAAGGAAGGAAGGAGATAAAAGAAAAGGAAAAAAAAAAAGAAACTTATTTGCTGTGTCCACCCACCATAAGATAAACATTTACAGTCTGGGTGATAATGACTGATAAAGCTGCATTATACTGTTTATGTGTATGTACTTGACAGAAAATAGTCTATGGCTGCCATGCTCCAGAAAGGGTGTTCTTCAGGGCAGGAAGAGGAGACATAAAGGTTTGCTGGCAGGACTGGCTGTATCTGGCTGCATGGCCTAAGAAGAACTGACCACGATGTTTACTTCATCATTATCAATTACTAGTATGTTTATGTTACTTTGACTTTGCTATGTCAGCCTTCTTCTCACAATTAGGGAAATTATACCTATGAAAGTGATAAATTAGTCTGTTGTTTAACCAACATAATTCAGCAAACTCCATAAAAATGTCAGGCCCTACATATACTTTGTTGATGTTCCAAACCTAAAGATGTTTTCAATTCAGTAAATGCATTAAATAACCACAATAAGAGTTAGATATACAGTATGCTACCTTTATGCATTTGTGTAGATACCACTTACCAAATTCGTAAAATGCAGGTAAGCAAGGAACAGGCAAAAACGCCTGTGATAAGTTTCTGAATTTTTTTTTTTAATTATTATTTTTATTTATTTATTTGTTTGCTTGTTGTGTTTGTTTGTCTGTTTATTTATTTATTTTTTTTTGTGGCTGGCTCAGCCTGCCCTGGTGGTGGGGCTGGCGCAGCATGTGGTGCCGGGGATCGAACCGCAGTCCCTGCAGTTGCCTGAGCTTTCCTAAGCAGGCGCTTTAGACCACTGAACCATCTCGCCGGCCCCAAGTTTCTGAATTTTTTTTTAAACTTCATTTATTTATGTTATGTCCAGCTTAGCCTGCCCTGGGGGTGGGGCTGGCACAGCATGTGGTGCCAGGGATCAAATCACAGCCCCTGTGGTTGCCTAAACTTACCTAAGCAGGCACTTTAGACCACTGAGCTATCTCGCCGGCCCAAGTTTCTGAATTTAAAGAAAGCCATTTTTTCCAAATGTGGGAGATAAAAGAACTTAGGAAAGGGGCTGGGGAGATAGCTCAGTAGAATAAGTACTTGCCTGGCAAATACAAGGACCTGAGTTCAATCCCCAGTTCCGCAAAAAAAAGACCTTAGGAAGGACAGTTCAAAAGAGCCACACTATAGAAAGCTGTGACCAACCACTTAAATGCCACAAAATGTCTTCTCTACTACAACTTTGTGGTGAAAGAGACTGATCTCTCTCTCTCTCTCTCATAAATTCCGCAGTATAATGCACCCAAATGCCCAGGCAAAGACTAGGCCACAGGCCAGGGATAGTGGCATATGCCTGTAATCCCAGCACTCGGGAGACTGAGGGAGGACCACTGCCAAGTGATATATCAAAAAGAACAAAAGCAGGCCAGGCGTGGTAGTGCATGCCTGTAATCCCAGCACTTGGGAGGCTGAGACAGGAGGATCTGTGTGAGTTCAAGTCACAAAAGTGAGCTCAAGGCCAGCCTGAACTGCATAGCGAGACCCTGTCTCAAAAAGACAAAATTTTAAAAAAGCAGGTAGACAACATTCCCTGGGTGAGGGGGAGTTCTATAAAATGCTTTGTACTAAACATCAAAAGTAACTTGTTTACTTTTTTTTTGTATTTAGTACACGGTCTACAGGGTCTTACTACACAGATTGGACTCATAGTAATCCTTCCTGTTTTCAGCCTCCCCAGTGCTGGGATTACAGGCATGCACTATCACACCCAGTCTCAACTGCACTCTCAGAGTGCTCTGGGGGTGGGACCAACACGGCAGGCCTGGGTTAGAACCCCTGACCCCTGCATTTCCCTAAGCAGGTGCTTTAATCCACTGAGCTATCTGGCCAGCCCTGTTTTATTTTGTTGAGATAGGGTCTTACTATGTAGTTCACACTGGCTTTGTACTCACCATGTATCCCAGGCTGGCCTCAAATTCATGAGAATCCTTCTGCCTCAGCCTTCTGGGTGCTGGGATTATAGGCATGGGCCATCAAACCCAGCTCAAATATTGTTTTTAGGGAGTCTTTTTGTACAAGGTCTCACTATGCAGATCAGATTCATAGCGATCCTCCTGTTTTCAGCTTCCCCAGCACTGGGATTACAGGTGTAAGCAACCATGCCCAGTGGTGGCTGGCTCAGTGCTCCCAAGGGTAGGGACAGCACGGCATGTGGTACCAGGGATTGAACCCTGGTCCCTGTGCTTGCCTAAGCAGACACTTAATCAACTGAGTCATCTCACTGGTCCTGGGGGTCTTTCTAAATCAAGTTTTGCTATGCAGTTTTGGCTGTCTTGAACTCACTATAACCTGGGACAGCCTGGCATTAACAGTGACCTTCTCACCTCAGCCTCCCAAGTACTAGGATTATAGGCATGTGCCATTATGGCCACCATGTCATGCTAGAAAACAATTATTTTTAAAATGTAAGACCTCAGATTCTCTCACAAGAATATAAAAGTACTTGCATGAGGTTCTTCATTGCAATATTATTTGTAACAGAGAAAAATATTAAATTATAAATTTTTCAACAGACACCAAAGAAACTTGTGAAATTTTAGACATTCATTTTCCAAATGTATCCTTACATACAAACTAAACACTTTTATAATGAATAAATATGCTTTCTAAATTTAAAACATAAAATTTTGCTGGGTGCAGTGGCATACACCTGTAATACCATCCATTTGAGAGGCTGAAACAGGAAAAGTTCAAGTTTAGCCATAGCAACTTCCCAAGATCCTGTCTCAAAGAATATACAGAGCTGAAAATAAAGCTCAGTGCAACAACCCTAGGCTCAATCCCTCAGGACCATCAACAAAAATCCAAAACCCAAAATCACAAAAAGATGCATAAATTTTATAAAAGCATACTGTATTATTTTATTTAAAATTCAGTCTACTGTATAAAAATGTGAAAGCTTACCATGTATTCTGAAGGCGCCATAAACTCAATAGTAGCATTTTGAACTTCAGGTCTTCTATGAGGTTCTCCATAAACTCTGGTCAAAGGGTTGTACATGAATTCTTCAGGAACTGTATAAAGTTAATACTATATTATACTATACTATAGCAACTAATCAATACTAAATGACTAATTTGATAAACCTTGTATTTGGCTACTCTCTCAATTGAGGGGTTTACAGTTAATTTATTAAGGAATAAAATTATTTTTTAAATGTTCTATTTAAGTCTCCCATGTGTTCACTGGCACTAAATATGCCTTGCTTTTATAATCACTGTGACTCCTCTTTTCCCATCTCCTAATATCCTTTTTGTCTTATTGCTAAAATTGTTTTCCTGGGGCTGGGGAGATAGCTCCATGGCACAAGTGCCTGCCTGGCAAAGTGCAAGGTTGTGAGTTCGAACCCTGGTCCCACTAAATAAATAAATAAATAAATAAATAAATAAATAAATAAATAAATAGTTTTTCTATAATAGCTTCAAGAGTATAAACACTCTCACTGAGTACCAATTTTTTCCCCTAGATCCACTAATACACGAGGACATGAATATTTGACATGTGAAACATACACAGAAAAAGCTACCCTCACTGATATTTTTCTGTGGATTTATACTTGTAAATAATGTTTTTAACCAAAATATGTAATATTTTGAGATTACTTTATGTTTCTTCTACTGAGCAATTTCTTTTTGTTATCT
>PVKN010038003.1:0-11141 GCA_004027915.1 Capromys pilorides
TCTATGCCCCCTCTGGTTGACATTCTCAATCGTTTGGGCCATTAAGGAGACAATCAACACTTTACTGTTTGGGATAGCAAAACATGAATGAGGATCAGAAAGGTTAGCAGAAGCTTTGTAAACAGCAGACAGATTGATTGCTTTTGATTTTGAATAAATATTCAAATATTCACCAGGATTGAAATATTGCCTCTCTTCAAAATAAAGAATTGTATTTGTGTTGGAAAAAGTCTCACCCTTGACCTTACTCCACAGTTGACATACCCCCTCTTTGGGGCGCTGGCTCACTGTCTTCATAAGTATTGGCTGACTAAAAATGTTACTCTAGAATTCAAATGGGGCTGAAATCTTTTATCAAAAGCTTTCGTGGCTTGCACTTCAAATAATTTATTTTCAAATTACTTTTACTGTAATTCTTATTAATTCAAATAGGTTTCTGATTTGATATAAAACTCTGTAAATGCAGGAAACAGTTTAATAAATTGAAAGATAGGATTGAGTCCTTTAAAGAAAATGCAGAGAATATGCTGACAATAATTGCTTAGATAGAAATCAAATCTTAATGGCTTTGTTAATGATTTGTAGGGCACACTGTGTTTACGGTGGCTTGTGGGAGCATGTGCAGTGAGAAAGATTTTTCCCTCCAGGCTCCCACAGAATCTTAATTTTTTCGATACGTTTTCTGAAACCTCCTTAGCTCTGTGCCAGCTCTGGGAAACATGCGCAGGAAATGTGATGTCTCTGCTGGTGTTGAAGGTTTTCTTTAGTAGGGGTAGGCACTGTTCTTTGAAGCTGAGCACATCCGGAACAGGGTTGTAAAAATGAGGTCCTCCATTAGTGAGCATGGTGACAGCCAGTGGGGAAATCATGGCAGAGATTGTGTACAGAGAAATGCTTATGTATTTGGGGGCTTTTAAAGTTTCAAACCTGCCCTACTAACCTGTTGTGAAACTGTCTCATTGCTATTTTTCTTCATTAAAATTATTTTTTTAAAAAAAACTTTATTTATTTAGGTTATGGCTGGTTCACCCTGCGCTGGGAGTGGAGCTGGTGTAGCATGTGTTGCCAGAGATCGAATCTTGATCCCTGTGGTTGCCTAAGCTTTCCTAAGTAGGCTCTTCAGACCGCTGAGCTACCTCACTGGCCCTAAAATTAATTTTTTAAAAAAAGTTTCAAACCCATGGGCTGAGGACGTAGCTCAGTAGTGCAGCACAGCCTAGCAAATACAAGGCTTTCAGTTCCTAATACAAAAACAAATTAATAAAAGTTTCACACCTAGGGGCCAAGGAGATAGCTCAGTAGAATTAGTGCCTGCCTGGCAAGCACAGGGTCCTGAGTTTAATCCCTGGTACTGCCGAAAAAAAAAAGAGTTTCACACCTAGATGCCTTGTGAAAAGTAAGGATGAGTAACTATGATTTTAAAGTGCTGACTACTCCAATCATCCGCAGGCTGTATATTTTTTTTAACCATCTGTATTTTGCATTTCAGTCCTACTCTTACACAGTGGCCATGTCGTTTCTACGTTCAATCTCCTGTAGAGTAGTGGGCAGGAGTTAGTATGACTTCTGCTATTGAAGGGACAGGTCAGAGCTCTCATTTGCTAGCAGTCTGGGCAAACATCATCCTGAGTTAAGGGTTGTGGGTACTCGTCCCTGTCAGGAAGGCTTTACAGAGTTGCCATAGCATAGACTGATTTCTGTTTTAACTATGACTTGCCCTTTTATTATGGACTTGACTAGAGAGACTCCCCCAGTGTAAATGAAGTGCTTTATTTATTAGCAGCCAGGCAGCAGGGCAAGAGCTCTCAGCACTGGCAAATGCCTGCCATGCTCTGGTAATAAAGGCTTTCTCTGGGGGCAGAGTGTGCTGTGCACTGAAAGAAGGAAGCAGTAGTAAACAAGGTGTTTTACATTCAGGACAGTTTCTCTCTCATCTTGAAGTGCGTAATTGTGTTCTGGATAAATTGTGGAAATAAAAAAAATCAGAAGTTGCTCACAGGGAAATAGCCCTCTTTAAAAACAAGTGAATTTTCCAAGGCAGTGCCATTAGAGCCTTGGCAACCCACGCTGTCGTTGGCAGGCGAGAAGTCCAAGCTGCATGGGCCGGAGAGCCTGGTAGGATGGGATGCAGGCGCCAGTGTGGCCACTTAGCTCACTGACAGCAAGGGAGGGAAATCTCTGAAGATTTTCGACTTCAGAGTGGGGACATTGCAAACTCCAGAAGTTTGAGGGGGCAAAATGTGTAGAGCAGCACAGAGCTGAATGAATGTGTGCCCTCTCTGCCGTCTCCCATTCCTAGTTCTTGCCTTCAGATCTGCCCCATCACTTCCCTGAGGAGGGCATATTGTTGATTGAATGGATCCAATCGATACAATACTGTCTCAGTGGAGTTTATAACAAAATGAGGTTTTGGGGAAAGAATCCACAAGCTGCATTAATTGAAGTCTGAATAAATAGATTTATGTGTCAACTGCACCTCCAACCCTCATCAGCTTGCCAGTCATCAAAATAATTTTTTTTTTACCGTTTTTTAGAGAAGTTTTGTCTTAGTGTAATGAATGTCTTAGCAACTTATAGCTTACCACAGGAGACTTGCATGTGAATGAATAGGCCTCTCCAGTGCCAGATATTATTTTTAGAAACTGTAGGGTAAATCTGGAAGTTATACAGAATGTATTTCCATAACATAGTGGTTGCTGGTATAAATTATAATCCAGTTTGATTTTGCCTCCTAAGTCTTAACTCATATATACCAATTAGCAGTCAAAAATGTCTGTACATACCAGACTTGTTCTAACCTTAAAATAAAATACCTTACAATTAGCAACCTTATTTTTGTAGCTATTTGGTTTTCTCCCCCCAGAAACTGTGCTATTTCTGCCTTGATAGTATACCTGCTAAGTGAGTTTTAGAAAATCAGAAATGTTTTCTTCTGTGAATTCTTTAAGAAAGCACCACAGTTGCCTGTTTCTGTCTGTCTGTTATACATCAAACTGTGTTTTATAACAACCTAATTATCATGATACCTATTTCAAGGGGAAATTTATCAAGTCACAGTGCACCCTTCTGTTTGGAAGAAATATTTGAGGATGTGAGCAGAAATTATTTTTACATAAAGGCTTCAGGCAGTTAAGAGTACTGACATACATACCATATTTTCATCACTGTCATTCACTTACTTTGCCTCAAATAAATAGGTCATTATTATCCCATTGCAGCCATCTATGGTGCCTCAAACTTATGGAGCTCTGCTTAATATAACTGCCATTCAGCTGACCCTTATAATTTATTGGTGATTTTTACAAAACGATATCCTTGGGCCACCACTATCAGCCAAAGTGCTCTGGTATCTTTCAGCAAAATATTTATTATCACACGATTTTTTTAGCACTAGTATTACCACCATGTTCACACAGCTAGGAATTGGCTTGATTTGAGTTGCTGAATTTTATGTTCACCTTGATAATTAAATAATAATAATAATAATAATAATAATAATAATAATAATAATGTTGCTAATATTACTGTGGATTACTTTAGAGCACAGCAAGGGAAAAAAAATTACAGATGGAAAAAGTTTACCTGAATAATTTTCTTTATAATATGTCAGGCCTTACAATACCTAATTAAAGTAGAATTAAGAATATTTAGACTTTATAAAAATACATTTTATTGCCTTCATTGCTTTAAACAAAAACCGTGGCCAAGTCTTCTTTGCTTGTATCTTCTATATAAATGCTTTATGGCCTTAATATGAACATGGTATGCTCCTCTCAGAATCTACTAGCCTTAGGATTTCAAATAAAGAGCTAAAATTAAAGCTTATAGTTATTTCCACAGGAACTATTCTATTAGAGCATAATTGAATTGAAAGTGGCTTCAAGTCCCAGTAGCTTCAAGATACAATAGTAGTTAGCATCTGTGAGCCCCTGTTTTACCTTGAAGAGATTATGCCTATCACCAGGCAGCCTGTTCTCCTGTGTCTTTTGTAAACTGAGGATTATTTGTATTGCTAATAGACATTCTTTAGATGTACAGCCCCTCCCCTTCCAAGAACCAGATAAGATCCCATTTGCTGTCTAGTCCCAGGACTTGAGGCAGTTAGAGCACTAGAGTCATGCACTTTCATTTCTCCTTAATTTTCATAGTAGATGGTGTTACCATGAGAATATAAGGATTTTGTCCTTCCTGTGCACACTTTGCTAGGGCCAAACAACCCACCCCCCAAAACCTTGTGTGATTGGTGGGAATTCTCTTCTTGTTCTTTTCTCAAATCTGGAAACAAAATACTCCCTCCAGCTGGGTTCTGAATTCTGTGTTTGTCACAGTAATCCACTAAGGGAAAAAAATAAAAAATAAGCATCCTTTCCTTTTTTCTGTTCACTTTTTCTCTTTGTTGTTATTTTGTCACACTGTTCAGCCTGCTAAGCTTCTTCTACTGGATCAAGCTAGGGAAATTGTACCCTCTGCCCACTACACGCCCTGAGCACTGCATCTTCACACCCGGGTTAATTCCCTGAATCAGAGCTCAAGGTCAGGTTTCATTTTAGTTTGTTCCTCAAGCACCAAGAATTTTTGTTTATCTGTGGCTCTAATAATCTTTTTTCCCTCTTATCCTTCTAGTTCCTCCTCTTCTAATCCTCTGCCAGGGGCTGGTCTATTTCTAGGTGGATTTGACTTAAAGCCATCTTAGACACCCTTCTCACACTTTCCCACTGTGTCCTGCCAAGAAGGATCCTTCAGCAGAAATATGATAGCAGGTGGAAATCCTCCATTTATTCTAATTGCATCTCTATTTATGCTGTCTCAATTTTTTTTTCTTAGATTAGTATTTATTTTTGACCTTTGTGTCTTGATGTGACAGTTTTTTTTTTTTTAACAGAATGAATAAACTACCCTGAGTGGATGGATGTGTAGCAGCTACAGAAAGAGATCTTCTCTTAGAGCAGGGACTGTGATTGTGCATTTTTAAATCTGCAGTACTCCCTGCACATCATAAAGGCTTAATAACGGTTTGGCTTTCATATCCAGAGAAAGGGAGATGATGACGATATGATGACGGTGACAGTAGCATCAGCTACCATTTATTTATTTTTTCTGAGAAGCTAGATAGTGCTGAGTGCTTTATATCAGCTCTGTGGGATAACTTTTAATTACTGTCCCCATTTTCAGATGGAAAACTCACTCAGGGCCTTGAAATAATTTTTCAGCTAACAAGCAGTCCTGCCAACACATACAGCTCTGAAGCACCGCCCCCCCCCACCTTCCTGACTGACCCGTATGTCTATGCTTGTAATACCTGTTTTGTTCTTAGGTAGGGTTGAGGTATTCCATTTTACTCAAATTGCACTTTTTAAAAGCTGGGATAATGTCATTTGCGTCCATATCCCCTGCTGGGCTGGGTGCAGAGTTGAACAATTGACAATTATTTCATCTTTTGCTTCTGAATTGAACTCTCCTCCCCTCCTCCTACCTGTGCTGTGGAACATCTAGGACATTTGTGAGGTGCCCTGGCTGCTGTCACTAATCTTAGAAGCAACAAACTAGAGCAGATCTAGAGATGAATCTTCTATCAGTGGATCTGAAAAGCCTTGACTTTTTTTTGACGTGTGCTAAAAATGATTTACTAAATGGCCAGAGAGGGTGATCGACAGTAAGAGGCGGAGCTCAGGGCTGCCTAGGGCTTGAGTGAGGCCGGAGGTGTGAGAGTAGAATAACATTGTCAAGTGTAAGCCTTCCCTAGATTTTACTGAGATCTTGCACTCAGTGACTAAATGAATGGACTGCCTATACATTGGGAACGTTGACATCTTCTAACAAGACAAGATTATTTATCGAACTTCCTACCTACTTCTGTTAAGTGGACTCTTGAGTTTTCTGTGAGGTGACCAAATAGCTTAGCTCAAGGGCATGTTAGCTATGGTTGACCATGTATGCATCTCCATTCCACCAGCTGGGAAAGTTCAGCTTCTCACAAAAGCCAATATTCTGACCCTTCCAGTACGTCTGGGGCTTGCTACCTAGCAGCACAAAATATTGGAGGCTAGGACTTTGGCAATGAAACTTTTTTTTTTTTCTCCTAAATGATAAATCTAGTGCTTTATTTTGTAACACAGAGGGCCACAACAATTCCAGGCTTAGCTGTACTTCAGCTCCAGCTCAGCCTTAGGTTACTAGACTCATTTTATGAACTTAAAAGTATTAGAGCCATGCCAAACATTGCTATTTGTGTTCATTCTCTGATACACTCCTCACTTCCTATTTTTCATTTTAATTGATCCTGTGAACCAAAGTTCAGTTGATGAAAATTTTTTTCTGATCTTTTCTCCTCTCTCTTTTTTTTAAAGGTAATGGGCAGAATTTGTTTACGAAAGATGTGACAGTGATCGAAGGTGAAGTTGCAACCATCAGCTGCCAAGTCAATAAGAGTGACGACTCCGTTATTCAACTCCTGAATCCCAACAGGCAGACCATTTATTTCAGGGACTTCAGGCGTAAGTTTTTATCCCTGTGATGTTAGACTGCAACTTTTTCGCACATGTTGTCTTGCTAAAGAAATTGCTAAAGCCACTTTTTAAAAATTTAATGTTATCTGCTCAAAGTTTAGTCAATTCTTTAAAGGGAAGAAAAGACAAGCAATCATAATCTTTCTACTTAATAGAAACCTTGAATGGCCCCTTTTAAAAGTAAGGCAGTCTTACTTTGCAATAGGAATTGATTGTAGTAATTCAAGGTGAATTACAGTTGAGTCTCAAATACTTAGTTGACACAGACAGCTCGGATAGGGTGAGGCAAGGAAAATACAACATTGCGAAAGGTAATCTATTTGGTTTGAAGATTGAAGTTTCAAGGGTAATCTGTGCCTAAATGGCAAAACCAAATCTTGCCATGGCCTCTGGTGTAGGGAGGTATTCGTATGCTGAAGTCTTTCCAAATGTATTGTAACAGAAACTCGTCAGGGAAGCTAAGCTGTGTGTAATAGAAATGGTTTGATTGGGTATTGTGGCTTGACAAGAATAAGAAGCAAGTCTTCAGGAAAAAATGTTATTTGAGAGTATCAGTACCTTATCCAAAGCAAATGTCCAGCATGTCCCTTTCTGTTTACTTATCACCTTTCCTCCCCAAGAGCCAAGGACATCTGTACCCTATGGAAAGCATTGATAAACCTAAAGAACATGCGTGTGGATAAGGAAGGATATAAGAGGGAGCTAGCTTCCTCTTCTTAAACTGGATTTCCATCATTATAGGCTAAGGAGCCTGTGCCAAAAGTATTAGACTTTGAAAGAGAACATTTGATTTAAGTAAGAAGCCCACATATGCTGCTTTTATCACCATCCTGATTGCCTTCTCGCTATCTAGTTCCATGCTATGGAGCTGTGCATAGCTAGAGCACTGTAGAACCAGCTGAAGGTCGTTGTAGGCTTTTGACCATCTGTGTTTGCAACTCCACATCCAATGACATCACATAAATGAAGACACATCCAAGTTAATAAGACCGCTTTGTTATAACATTTTAAATGGTTTAAATGGTTTTTATTTTGGAATTATGATTCATGATTTTTAAAATCCTTTTTCATAATTTGGAACCACTGCTCTTTTTGTTTCATTTTGTTTTGTTTTTTTTAAGCCTTGCATTTTAAAGACCTGAAAAGCTTATAGGCCCCAGTTCCTGAGTTTCTAGTGCCCAGAGCTGAGAAGGGTGGAATTCTGTGTCAGGGGATTCAGGATCTGACCTTCCCTTCCATTTTCATTTTGCCCATCGTAGATAGGAAATGTAAAACAATTTATGAATAAACAGTAAAATAGATAATGGCTGGAATTATGCCAGGTGAGAGGAGTGTGTGTGTCCGTCCGTCCATCCGTCTGTCCATCCGTTCGTGTACACTTACTCATGCACCACCCATATGTGTGAGTCTCCTTTGGGTAGGGTCATTTCTTTGCATTCGCTTCTTACAGAAGCTCAACGTTCTTTTCACCTAGTTCAGAAAAATAAATGGTTGTCTTGCTCACAATAGCTAACACTTTGTTTTGTTTCACAGCTTTGAAAGACAGCAGGTTTCAGTTGCTGAATTTTTCTAGCAGTGAACTCAAAGTGTCGTTGACAAACGTCTCAATTTCTGATGAAGGGCGATACTTCTGCCAGCTCTACACTGACCCCCCACAGGAAAGCTACACGACCATCACTGTCCTGGGTAAGAAGCACTTGCAGCGATTATTGTGGTAGCAGAATGAGGGTGGCCTGTACACACGACCTGACAGCTTCAGCAGCAAGGAAGAGGTTAACAGTGAATTTCACTGTTCCAACTTGTTTTAGGACGAATCACTGCCCATCTTGCTGAATTTTAAAAATAGCCTATTTTACCAAATGCTCTAAGGAATGGCAATCAGCAGTCTTTATAGATTCCACCTGCTCTTGGGTTTCAAACCGCTAACTTCAGAAGCAAAGATCAAGAGAATTTAGAGCCCTCAAATGAATCACTCACCACATGAAATGTCATTGCTTCTACCAGGTTTTTTTTTTCCTTCTGTGCAGAAGCAGGGAGACAGGCTCCACATCTGTACCGCAGGGCAGAGCTCTGTTATGAAATCTGTGTCATGAGTTTCTCTTCTGAGTTACAGCCTCATTTTAATGTTGCTGATCTCCTTTTCTTTGGCCTCACTCATTGCCTTGTTTATTGCTTATAATCTAGATTACTCCACGAATACGTACTTTACTGCAGAGTGCAACCATTGGACATAAAAGAGTTAAGAGCTCTTTAACTGATAATAAGCAAAGAATCGTTGACAGGCTGTTAGGTGCACTCCAGTGTTTTCTTTTATGATCTCCAGATTGTGATTTTCAGCAAAATCTTAGCAACCAGGTTTCTGTGTGTATATTTTGATAGTCATCAGATAGTTCTATGCTAAAGGTGGTCTGAATTAGTCACCTTTTAGACAAATATACTCCAGAGCATAACACAGCTGATCTAGACTTCTGAAAATGAATTTTCAAGGACATAACACTATAACGTGAGGCCAGATCTCTGATTTACACCTTCAGGAAGATGATGAATCAAAGTCTATTTGAGGTGGCAGACTGCAGCTTTTTGGTATAATGATATGAAGATTAAAGAGAAAAGATAAATATGAAGGGCATTTTTGCTTGGTGTGTGCTCATACATGTATTTATGGATGTACATATTGAATTGCCGGCTCATTACTTTATTTAAACACAGTTGTAAATGGGAAAATATTTTTTTATTCATTAAGCTAAAACATGTCCCTGAAGCCTACATATATCCTTTTGGTAAGAGGAAGACTGATTTGAGAAAGCCATGTTTAAAGTTTGTCCATACAGTTCCTCATGTGGTCTATCCTCAATGGTAGATGACTTTCAAGTGTACATATATGTTGGTATTGTGTCTACAGTTGATATAATCCTACAGAAATAGGAAGCTTGGAAGACTTTGCTGGAATACTTACTTCGGTGTTTTATAGATGTACCAAAATTCACAAGCATACATTTAAAGTTTTCTGCCTGCTTGCTTTTGTGAAAACAGTTTGCTTACTACAGTTAAGCCGTCAAGTGCTTAGACTTTAATTGAACATCTACTCATTGACCCGTGGTCGTTAGTGCCATTTCCACAAAAGTGGCAGCTATAAAAAGGAATGTGTGTCTGGTATCCTGAGTTTTCAGAATATTTTACTGCTGGTATCTTTATTGATATCTTACTTTTTCAGAACAAGAATGGCAATAACACAGGTTAGTCATTCTGCCCTGGTTAAAAAACACTCCATAAGAATCAGGAATTGAGGTTGGTGGCAGTGCTGCACACCCATAATCCTCACTATTAAGAGGGCTGAGGCAGGAGGATCACAAGTTCAAGGCCAGCCCAGGCAACTTGATGAAAAGCCTATCTCAAAATAAGATTTTTTTAAAGACTGAGGCCAGTGCTCCCTGATCCTTAGGGTCACTCACACCACCCCCAGTCACCAGTGTGAAAATTTAAAATAGACCTTGCTGTTCTCACAACCTATGTTATGTGTCTGCTCATGCATGTTATTTTCAGGTAAATCCTGAATGCTGCTGCTATAACATTTCCTTTTATTTCTGAAGGTGCACATCTTTTGTTTTCAGGAGTCTGTCTGGCCATTGGCAAGAAGTTACTGCCTGTCAGTTTCCAGTGTCTAGTACATTTGTTTTCAGAGCCACTGACTGCACTGGACTGGTTTGACTATGAGCACACCCTGTGCTTTGGAGCCAACCTACCAGCACTAGGTTTTTCAAGACCTGATGCCTGTAATCCTTTTGGAAGTCTCATTATTCCAGAAGTGATAGCTTCCCGCTTGTATTTTATAGGAACATTAACTTAAATATACTTGAAAGTAATGCTAGTAGATGTTCTTTCTGCAGATATTATGCATTCATTTAATATTCTTTCCATTGTATTTACACTAGGAAGCTCTGACAGAGCAAAATTGTTGTCATCAGTGTTTGAGTCTTTCGTATTCCAAAATCTGACGATTTTCACTGAAACTCATATATTCAAACCTCCTAAGGTTTAGCATTTTCAGATATTATAATGAATGCAGAAGGATGTATTTGCATCTTTGTTGCCATCTACATTTCTCTGAAAAGGACTCCATATGTGCTTACACAGCTGTCAAACTTCTTGATAGGTTAAAGATGTTCATTTTAGTGCCTATGTCTGTTAGTTATTCGATACATTCAGCAAAATTTGCAGCGTAATTGTAAGATGTACAAAGTGGGTAGTAATACTGTCTGTTCCATTCTGTGGTTACTACTATGCTTAGATCTTATCTGTGTAGAAACTGAAAACTGCTATATTTTGCATACATTTGGGTAACTTTTAGGTTATTCATTCACTCTTTCCACTCGTAATGAGTTTATTTCTTTCTCTAGTACCTAGTGTAGGACTCTTTATCTTACTGTTCAGAAGGACAGGAGATGAATGGGAGGAGAATACACTGCTCTTAAGATCCCTGTGATGACAGTAGCTAATGTTATTATCCTGTGTTTGTAAGATTAGTGTTCACTCTTACAATTCCAGAAACAGGAGAACCTAATTATTTTAAAGGGTCTTAGAGATTTCATGTACTGATCAGCTTTAAGAATCCTCTTTTGTTATAATTGATGACTC